>CM060858.1:317037-357014 GCA_030737845.1 Acorus calamus | reverse complement strand
GCGGAGCATTTGGTGGAATGAAATACAGACGAACTGTATAGAAAAGCTCTGGTAAATAAAAAAGCATCTGTTGACGTTTCACTAGACCCGTTTCCTGAAACCCTTCATTTTTCTTGAAGCCATTCTCAACCTCTTTTGCCTGTAAATCAAGGCAATCCTGTCAAACAACATGGCCAAAGCTGTAAATAGCTATAGTGTCCAAGAATTCAACTGAAAAGAAACTAAATCATATATAAGACAAAATAGATTGATGGTCAACATAGGTGGAGGAACATAAACAAACTCATAACTGAAAAATTCATATTGAGCATCTGACTCATTTGACTGCAATAATAAGCACTGCTAGATCCCTATATGTTGATTTCAAATGGGGAAATAGGCATAAATTATGGTTTCCCATTGCATTCTAATCAGTGTATAAGAATAATATTTAAGTTTACTTCCAACATCAATATAAGAGTGCTAGCATGACCAAACTCTTTAGGTCTTCCAAAATCATAAATTTCCAAATAAAGGACAAGAAACATTAGTTGATACTATCTGGGTCACAAATATAATAAATATTCATAAGCACATTAAAAAATCACACACTTGGCTACCATTTCATCATAGATCTCCTCAGGCACGGCATCAAGACTTTCAGAAAGTTTCTCAAAAGTGATTTAGAAGCTAGTACACTACTGTTACCGAGTCATGCTCCTTATTTACTAAAATTCCCTAAAGGAAACAATAATCACTGTACTGAATTTAAAAATGTCTTAGATATTACTATACAGAACTTTTACACACTTCAAGCTCACCATCTATCAAGGCTTGAACAATAGACTTCTACATAATATTTGTACTCGCTAAACAGATGATCATCAGTAACATTCCACTAGCTCTTACCAATTGTGACTAACCACTTTTGTCTTTTCTATGAGAAACAACAACTATATCCAAAAAGAGGAATCCTAAAGAAAATGAGACACTAATTATCAAAAGAGAAAGTGATGAGAAACTATAGAATTATAGACCTATAATGAAGTATCAAGTTTTTGTTGAATGTAACTTATGAGAATATTACAGTTAAAGAAGAAAATGGACACATACTTCTTGCAGATGTGTATAGGTATATCTTTTGGTTTCTTCTCCCACCAAAAAATTCTTCATCTCTGTCTTTTGATGGCCACAACCATCCACTTCCCTATTCGCTTCAGTCACATGGACAGAAACTTTGGACCTGTCTTCATCGTGGAAACTCAAAGATTTCTTAGCTTTGCATGATTCGATCTCAAAAGATAAATTTCCATCATCAGGGCTAAGCAATGCTCTTTTGGGAATTGACTGTGCTGGTGTCACTATAAATGACACATCTTGAGTCAAAATTGGTTTCACAGATCTAACTTCAGCAGAACTGAGGCTCAGAATGAGATTGGGACTGGTCCGACTGGAAATTAGTTGGGTAGGGGAGCAACTTTTATCGGTAGTACTGCAAGGAATGCCCTTGTCTTGAGGGCTCTGGGGAAAACTGCTGTTTATTCCAGATGTGCTCAAGTATAACCAGGAAGTTTGGGAAGTTTGAAAATGAGTCATTTGACTCATTTCTGATTCATGGACAAATAGCTTCTGAGAAAATCGCCTACGAAAGGAATGAGACAAATGGGAAGAGCTGACAGAAGGTTCGGGATTTGTAGGGCCAGGCTGAGACAGTTCCATGGATGATACCAGAGCAGATGCTTCTTGCTGTGTCATAAAATTTCCTGAGTTGAATGACTCTGGCAACTCAGCTTCAGGGATACCATCACTCTGTTGAACCAGGAAAAAGAAAAGACAAAAACAGCTTAAGCTAATCTCACCTTGGAAAAATAACATGATAAGTGCAAAGACACAACTTGCATTGATGAATGACAGAATTGTGCAAATTTACTAAGCAAATTGCATAAAATAAAATAAAGACACGTATTCCTCGATTAATCTTCACAGCAATGTCAAGATATTCTCCCGAAGAAAACAAAAGCAAAAGGACTTGTTGTCTTACCATCGTTATGTAGAGCGTTCAAGGGAAATGTTCAAGGGGAGTTAATGGAAAACAATAAGATCTGCAGGTGAGTTATTTTACACCAAATATTTCAAATAATTGGATAATTGATAAGGATGTATATAAATGAGAGGTCTTGGATTTGAGCTAACTTACCCGTGATAATAATAAAAATTCAAACACTCATAATCTTTATAAAAGGAGATTTTTTTTAATGATGCTTATATTTTTCATGTTAATAGATGATATTTTCCAAATCATCATATAACTTACTACCAGTAGAATAGAAAGCACAATAAAAAATTTGACTACATCTAATACAGGCCACAGGGCTCATTTAATAGTTCATATTAGTAAAATCAACTGGAAAAAAATCGTCACAAGAATTATGGGAAAAAGGTACCTCAGGATGGGCATTGTAAAACTCCAAGAGCTTTGCATGAAATGCCTCACAATATGCCAAAGACAATGATCCATTACTACGGTCATCAGCCACAACAGTCAACAACAAAGTAATCTTCATGTCTGGTTTCATGCACAGGCTTCTCTCATTGTGGACAAGGACTGGTTCAATCTTCAGGGCATCCGGAAATATGTATTTGATCTGTGCAAGATGGCAGTATAAGAACTTCCTGCAAGAAAAACAGCCCTTCAATAAAAAAAGAGGGCATCAACAAGATGTCAAGCAACAAAGTGGTACCTTTTAGTCAGTACTTCAACTTGTCTGCTGATATTTTCAAAATTCGTTAGTTTCTTACGCAGATGAAGCAACCTCACAGAAGTTTCCATACGATTGAAGAAATCTGTTAGTTTCTTATATCTATATCAAAGGAAGGAAGCATTCAATTGATGAAAACATTAATGAAATGTAGACAAAAATAAAATAAAAGAGAAACTATTCTTGAGTATGCTCACTTCTCTGGAAGCTCAACTTGCGGAACATGCTTGTCCCTACTGATTTCAGTGACTATAATTTTTCTCATCTGGTGAGTCCTTGGTGGTAAATCTAACTTCTCCGGTGTAGGGGAATCAAGCTTAAACTTGTTGTCTTTAATGCCACTCATGGCATCAGAACAAGGTTCACCATGTAATTTCCCTGAACTCTGGATTATCTTCTTGCACCTAAAGTCAAGAGAAGTTTGTCTGCTTTCCTCGCATCTTTCGTGATCCATGATTTGCGCTGCAGTAACAATAAAAGGGGCTTGAATTGAAGTTTTGTAATTGGAAGAACAAAACCATTGCAAACAAGAAATACAAGCCAAAGTTGCGTACAATAAGCATTCAACTATATGTAGTAGGCCAAATTTGAGTATACATTTATAATTAAAAAAAACCAGTGATCTAGAAATTTGTTCAAAATAGCAAGAAAAATGTGCATCAGTTAGTAGTTTTGCAGGAATGTTTACTTATTTTCCCCAACTTTCATCAACAAAAAAGGGATGAAGAAACCCAATCAGAAAAACAATGTAGGGATAATAAATTAAAAATATCGAGTACTACTGGATGAGCATTGTGAGATACAACTTTCATTACTCTTCATTAATAAAGAATCATTTTATTTTTGATAAAAGAAACACATATACTTGTTGTGCGCCTCTAATGACATACTAAACATGCAATGCATCGTGTGATAGCAAGATAAGAAAACCAAAATAAAACAAAACTAAGATATCAGAATCTATTAATCTATAAAGGAAAGATTTTACAGACCTGGAGAGGGTTAGGGTTAGAGTATCGTCTATCGAAGTTGAAAATTGAGGGAAATTATGCCCTCGAAAACGTAGCGTAACAATTGTAATGAAAGGGAAGGAAAAGGCGCGGTACGTTTCGTTTCAGAAGAATCCAAGACGGGGATACATATAGAAATAAAATATATATATGTGCATGTGTATATAAATTAATTAATCTCAGCGGTAAAAGGGACGTTATCTCTCATTGAGGTCTCCAGTTCAATACTTGGGAGCCGATGCTAAAATAGTTTAAACAGCCCGATTCTAGTGGGCCGTTCTATGTACCAAAAAGATGATCACATTTATTTGGGATGAAATTGTTAGAGAGATGCATTAAATTATGGATACCATTTTGGGAGAGATCTTCAATTGGAAGATGGAAGAGGTGTTTTGGCTAGACATGGGTGGTCCATGGTTTGAGCTTGCCACACAACTTCAGGTCTCTTAAATGAATTCTTATCATTTCAACTCCCTTCTTATCTTCAATCATTCATATAGTTATTCCTATAGAAACCATCTTCCTCTCACATATATAATACACATATTTCAAAAAAAATAAAAAAGATATGCCTTCAATTAATTTGAATGTGTATTTTATATTTTTATAAAGACGTATTTTATAGACAAATCTCCAAAACATATATGTTGCAAACTTAACCCAACTCTAAGAAGTCAGAATTCTTAATGCGATTGTGTAAAACACAAAATGACTATTCAAATAAATAAAAAGAAAAGAATAATAGGACAATTCCATCTATTACCATGTAGCCTCTCTAAGCTAAATGATTTGATTTATAATGAAATATATATATATACACACACACTCCAATAAATTGTATACATTGAGGTAAGAAAAATAAAAAATTATATACTTTATCAAAAAAAAAAAGAGAGCATATAGTTGGTTTGTAAAATGAGACCAACCGAATATATCCTTTTCCTGTGTCTGTTCCACAAACCATGCATCTGAACCGATGACTAATGGGCCTTTTATAATTTTACTTCATGGAAGAATATATTCCATTTTCTCGTCAATATTATTTTGAGTAAAAACTAAGATTACATGAATTATAAGTGTGGGTGCAGGACCTTAAACTGCAACAGTGCATCAATGAAACTTACTGTTTGCCTGAAACTCCAAAAGTGGTATTTGGATTAAAAGGATCAACGGCTGATATCTTTCTGGACAATGCTGCGTACCATAAGTTCCTCTTTAATGAATTCCAGGTCTCAACTGTGGACGAGGAGAGCGCTGCTGTCGCAATGGTCAGTTCCATATATCTCGTTGTCATGCATTCTTATTGATTTGTAGAGATCAACAAATTCTCATCTACATATTTCATTTTATTTAACAATATAGACGGCCATGTCACCGGGGTGTCGGTGATAGTGTTTCGAGGAGTGTCGGATTTGGCAGGTAGAGGGTCGAAGTGGTCATCGACTAGTTTAAGTTCACTGGCTGCTGCTAATTCCCTCACTGTGGCACTGGAGTTCATAGGATTATTGGGAAAGATAAACTGCTGATTAGCCTCTTATAAGGAGCCATACATTGACATGTTTCATTGTTTTGATTGTATTATCAACTTGTTTTCTTTTGAAGATTGTGTTAGTATCTTGTTGTGTTTCACACTTGATCAGGAAATGAATGAATCAATTGTACAACACACAAATTAAATGTATTCGTGACTTTGCTTAGGCTCTATTCCCGCCGGATAAAAGCTTGGAAAATGCAACTACAATTATTGTATAAAGACTTTGGTGGACATGAATAGTAAGGACATGAGTACACTTTGATGCTTATGGGTCTGATAATATTATTATGCAAAAGATGTGTTTAAAGAATTGGCTTATTTATGCATGATATCCGAAATCCATGAGATAATCATTATAATTAAAATGATCATAATTATTATTGGGACGCACGTTCAGTCTTCTCAATACGATCAACGTCCCATCATTGTGGGTCGAACCTGTTGGCTTGAGACGGGGCCAGGGATCCATATATATATATATATATCCTTCATCTGTTCATCATTTAATGAGTTCTGTTTACATGTCATATTTCAAATCAATTGGAAAACTGATTATGCAACTTCTGTCAAATCAATTTTTAGATATTTAGTTTCTAAACGAGTTTATTGGAAGTCAATTAACTAGTTTTTTTATAAAGCGGTTTGATACTAAATTTTAAGGAAATATTGTTTTAGCATCTGATCCTTGTAGGATTTTATTAACCATTTTTAAAAAATACATTTAGATTTAGCTGCAGAGGATTCACACATTGGTCGGTTTGTTTGACATGTGAATGTCAATTATATTTGAAGCAATTCTGGCTTGTTGAAATGCTTGATCAAACGAAGATTGAAATCTCCTTGTCTTAGGGGGACGTTTGACAACACTTAATAAATATGATTATGTTTTTAATGAAGTAGAAAGCTGAAAAGTTCTGTCCAAACATATTCCAAAAAACATACTTAATTAAAAAGTTACTTACAATTTTTAATACAAAAATATTACTTTTAAAAAAGTGTAGAAATGTGCATTTGAAAAATCAAAACTATTTAAACCACTGTAATTAAAATCTTGTTTTTTAAATAGTCGATCAATACTCAATCACCAATCGCCACATGTACGTTTAATATTTGTGGCCGACCAAGCATTTATTGTCTCAGTGCACATCACCAAATTTAGATGGTCCTCTTCTGAGTTCCAACGGCCAAACAGCTCACTAAAGATTTTTAGCATTCCATTTGGAAAATTAGACACATGAAAGCCGTTGAATGAGAGAGATGACGTGGCAGAATTCGGACGGCGGCTTTGTCGCTGTCGAAACCAGCTTTCTGGCGATAAAAACTCAGCCGTGCCGAGGGATGACATCCAGTCTTTTTTCAGCTTAGGTCCGTTTGTTTAGAGATAAAATTTCATTATGGGCTAATTTTCGATAAAAACAGTTACAAAATAGATGTTTGAGAATATGAAAAAGTTAAGAAAACTCATTTTCATAACCGCTCTTAAATCTTGAAAATAGAAACAGAAAAATAAGTAGGTATGCCGTTTTCCACGACCATCTCTTTTATTTTATCTCTTTTTTATCTTTTTATTTTTTATGCCTTTTATTTTTTATTTTAAATTTCTCTCTTATCTTTTATACTTTAATTGAAATTTTATTTTCAATTTTCAAAAAAAAAATCAATATGTTTTATTAGAATTTTTTATAATTTTATAAAAATAACTATATGTTGTTCATGATATATAAGATTTAAACTATAAATATGGTTTTATTCACAATACTTTATAAATATAACTAAAATATATGAAATCCATTTCATAATATATTTAATTTAAATATTAAATCTCATGGGAAACTTTAACGAAATTGTAATAGTAAAATTGATAAGATTTTGGGTTTAAATTTGAATATGATATGATTTGATTCATAAGATTTTTTAGGATATAGATAAATCTATTTAAATTTTATCTTTAATTTGAATTTATTCTTGATATTATCCAAATCACTTAGTCAAATAAAAAAGGATTAATAGAGATTTACGATATCTTTAATATCCAATGATCGTATAAACTATCACTAAAATATATAATCTTGAAAATGGCGGAATTGTTTAAAAAAAGGAAAAAGATACACACATCCCCCATTGCAGCCTCATCCTGTTTTTCTTTTTCTTAAAAATCATACACTCATCTTTTAAATTACATGATGTTATATAAAATGAAGTATATACTGAGATACATTAGTCTTTTTTTTTTCATAGTGAAAAAAAATGGGGTAATATATTATGATATGACTCATACACTATGATAGTGTAGTATATACTACGTTATCATAGCGTATGGGGCTGCAAAAAAGACTGTGTGTATCAGCGCTCTTAAAAAAATCATTAAAACTTTAAAACGAATTTTTATGTATTCATATCATGTTATTATCATATGCATATTTTAATAATATTTTTGGTATTAAACATTGATAAATATTGTAAATATTTTTAGAGAAACAAACAATGAAAATTATTTTCATTAAAATATTTTCAATGTCACCAAACATTATATTTAGATTTCATTTTCCAGGAATATCTAATCCATGTAAAACAAATTCCACAAGATTTTAAAGTACTTAAAACCAAAAGGACCCTTAACTAGTAACCTAAACGTGTCGCTTGACAATTTTAAAACGTGTGTTGTCAGAGATTTAATCATAACCCCGTTACCTAAATAATTAGGTAACACTAACAAAATTATTATTATTATTTGCTAAATGTGATACTTAACATAGTGGTATCATCAATTTGTTTTGATATATCTATATCTTATTTATTTTTTATTGTGAAATTATGGCATCATCACATTAAAAATAAGACGTTATAATAGATAAAAAAATTAATTATGCGTATACAATTAAATGTGTTATGGATGAAGATGTGAAAAAAAAAAAAACGGTTGACACTGAGAGGATGGTATGACACGTTGACAATTCCTAATGAAATGTACACGTGAAAGCTCGTCAATCAATACATTCTATTTAGGCCCCGTTTGGTTCGTGGTAATCTGAGATGGAATTTGATTCCATGTGACATTACCAGGAAAGTGTATAAAATTCAGTGTTTGGTTGGTGGTAATCTTGATGGTAATTGTGGGCCCCAGTAGAATTAAAATCCATCCATGTGGGAAAATATGGTGAAATCACATTCCCACCGTTTGTAGTGGTAATCTCAAATTCCACAAGGAATCCTAAATTAGATTACTATTATACCATTTACAAATTAATGAAATTACTATGTATATCCCTTTTTAAATAGCCTCTTTTTTTTCCACCAATCATATAATGGGTTTATATAGTTATTTTAATTTTTTAACTAAAAAAGTTTGTTATAATTTTTATATGTAATGTGAAAAATCTTAACTGTGCATTAGATATTAATTTATATTTATAATTTTAATTTTATTTTTCTAGATGGGTTTAGATATTATTATAATTGATATAATAATGTGATGTGTGATGTGAGTTAGGCCTAAAGCAATGCATTTGAATCTTAACTAATAAAATTGGTTATTTAGTTTTTATGGGAGTTTATAATATTCAATTGATTTAGAAAAATTACTATTATTATATGTTTAATTACATAATTGGTTATTTCATTTATTTGCATTCATTAAATATTTATAAATAATTTATTTATTTTTGTGTTATTGTGATATAGATAAATACATAAATTTTATAAGTATATATATAATAGTAAGGATATTTTAGACATTTAAAACAAATTCCTCATCATTTTCTATGTATGAACCAGACACTTGAAAATGATTATTTTGAGAAATCAACTTGCGAACCAAACAGTCTGATGGAATCAGGATTCCTGGTATTTTAATTCCTGGTAAACTAATTCCTAGTAAAGTAATTTCGCAAAAAAAAAATGACATGAACCAAACAGGGCCTTAGTCCTTTTGGAAATAGGAATCCGTGACTCATCGTCAATCGCCAAATGGGCGTTCAATATTTATTTATTTATTTATTAGCGGTCCAAGAGGGAGGGAGTCTATTGATTTTCAGATGGTCCAGTTCCAACGGGCGGACGGCTCACCAAGATTTTCACTCTTCTGCAAAGGGGGATGATCTCATGCACAACCTTTTTGGCGACAATAAGGCAACCGTCCCGCCCAAGCAACTAGACGTGGCACCTTTACTAATTGTTTTATTATTTTCCCGATATGTCATTTGATGACGTTAGGATGATCTCATGCAGTCCGCGTGTCGACTTAATTCATACATGAGGACGGTTGTATTTTGTGATGATAATCTAATGAGTGCCCTGGCTTCATTATTTTCTGATTTGATTTTGTGCACTTGGCATTGCGAGAGTTTCACTCCCGAGTTACTGGAGATCGGCCTAATTATTTATGCCTCTGTTTTTCATAAACACGAAAGGACTGGTTTATGTCTTACATTTATTAGAAGGGAATCACTGTATTAGGATAGGGGAAAGGATGGCCACTACTCTATGTGGAAAGACACTACTTTTTAAAATTAATAGAAACAAAATTATTGGGACTATACTTGCTTTTGACTGCATTGTCTGGGTTGCACAAATGCTTTTGGTGGGCTTAACAAAATGACAATACGGATTAGTAAAATTTATTCTAAACTTCTCGTAGTCAATATCTTGTTAAAATTTCAATTGAACTCTCATTGAAGTATTGAACGGGTGAGGTGTCCATTAGTTCCCAGTAACTTGGTCGGACTATTGGTTCACCTGGACTGTTTTTTTTTAAATAAAAAAATATAATTTAAAATTAGTTATATATATTTAATTACTAAAACAAAGCAAATTAATAAATAATGAAAAAGGGAACAAACATCTTAGCATCAAATCAAGCTTATAGAAAAACGTTAACAATACTCATTGCATGTAATACCAGCATTTTCGTCTCCTGTCAATATTAAATTAATTTTTTAAAAATTTAATTTCTACGGTAAACTAAACAACGAATGGGTGGCTAAGATTTTGTAAGAGTTTTCTTTTGGTAGTCAAGTATGTTATTGTAGAAGTGATGAAAAATAAATTGAATGCATAAATTAGTAAAGAGGTGGCATTTTTAGCTTGACCGTAAGGTTAGTCATGGGAATCCCTTCAATATAAAATATAAAATAAAAATAAAATTAGTAAATAAATTAAATTAAGGTGAGTCAAAATCCCTAAGTGGGTTACTGGAAATAAAATTCCTATTTCCTTTGGAACTATTGAAAATGGATGATATTTGAAGTAAGGTAATATAATTTAAATATATGGTTCAATTGAAGTATTGAACATCTATAGTTGAATTGGGTTTAATCCATCGATTAAATTAAATATTTTGATTGATTTTCTATTTTTATTTGTTCAATGGAAAGGCCCAATAGAATGGGTCCAATTCGGTCAAATGGTCGGTTTTAAAAGCTATAATTCAAACAGAAAATTGACATTCCAATGTACTTTGTGAAAATGGGTCGTATTAGCAAGATTACTTTGTCAACTTCTGAAAGCAAATAAAATATTGTCTATTTTACTATGTCTCTATCACCATATGCATTGTTTTTTTTTTATAAAAAAAATAGGTAGATATTGTTATCCTGATTTTATTAAAGATTTTGAAGTACAACACTAAAGGAGATGAGAGGAAATAAAGAATAACAAAAATAAGTCAGTAACCTGGTTGTGAACATAAGAAGAATGAAGAAGAGATAATTCTCAGCCGTAAGACCGGTTAGAAATATTTAACCGGGCTTGACACTGAGAAATTTACCCCGTTAAGCCTCGATCCTCCAACGCCTGTTATCGAAATGCACCTCCCTTGCACCCGCCATGCACCAACCCCAATCACGCACGTATCCGCAAAACAACTCCCACATATTCTCCCAATAAATTATCGTACTCTTAAATAATGTTGCGTTTCGTGAGAGTCAAATCACCCATGTACCTGCTGGGATGATTGATTGCAAGATGTGGGCTGTCACCTTGTATGTGCTGGGGTGATGAAGACCCTTTTCGGCTGCCCCGAGCTCCTTGGAAATTCAGGGAAAGCCCAGTTGCATCCCCGATTGCCGACCACAAGCGATGAGTAATCTGACATAATAAGTGTCAGATTATACTTTCGTTTTTTTAAAAAAAAAAACAAAACCGAGATTAAATTGTATTGTGAAATACTACCTAAGTTTTTTTTTTTTTTTGTAGGGTGTGGATCTCAAAGCCAAACGAGCACCAGATAGAAACCAGGATGACAAAATTGGATAAAATGATTTCACTTTTTAGCTCTTCCGCGACATGGAAATTGAAAAAAACGAAAACAAAATGTCCGGTTTTTTTTTTAAAGAAGTCCGTTCATTGTAATATTTTCAATCGAATGGACGTTCCTGATGAACCCAGACAAAAAGCAATAATTAATAAATCTCACTAAAGAAAATCTCCAGTGATTTGATGAGGGAGATTGTGTGCAAGAGACGCTTCTTGGGATCTCCTTTAATTATAAAGAGATGCCTCATGTTTAGGCGCAGTGTCATCCAACTCAACATACTCCATTCTTGTTGAACTGGTGAGACTCTCGAAGGCTTACGACTTCCCACTCTTCGAATTTCTAGGTCTTCTACAGAGTGAATTCAGTGTCTCGATCTAGTCTCCTGATTCTTCTGCAACTATAATAAAATACAAATTCCCTTCAGATGAGAGTGGGCGTTCGAGATCGGATGCCAATGTAAGTTTTACTCTGCTTTTGATCCCCCCCTTTTGAATAAAAAAAAGCTCGATTTATTTTGAAATTGTTCAACAAAAATCAATTGAGGATGCTTTGTCTCTTCCGGGAATTCATTTTTTTTTTCCTTCAATTTTCGATTTACCGGAGTTCAAGTTCCATGAATCGACTTCAGCTGATTTGGTTACGCTTCATTCCTGTTCGCTTTCTGCTTCAAGCATTTCTAATCGAATTGTTATAATATTCTCAATTTCTAGTCCCTTCTCTCATATATTGGACTTGCTTCTCTTTTAAGATTTTTGAAACCTCAGCTTCACAATTCATTTCAATTTTGCGTGCCCTACATTTCAACTTCCTTTTCTATGTCGCCACAACCCAAAGAAACCATAAATTGATAGAAAAAAAACTGCCTCCTCCTGTCATACCTTTCCTGTGATCTGTTTTCCTCAACTTACAGTATTTTATTTATTACTTTTAATCATTTCTTGTGATTCACAGGTGGTATTTATGCAAATCGATGAACAGAAACACTGAACCTTCAAATTGAATTCCAATTGGGAATAAAGAAAAGGTGAGTCTATGTGCTTTGTTTACATTCCTATTTGTGCAAATAAATTCGGATCCCCCAGAATTTGTATTAAATGAGGACCAACAATTTATCATTGTGTCATTAGCTTGTCGCATCATAGATGAAAAGGTCTCACATGTCATATAATGTGTAATTTTCCTTCACTTTGACTATTTTTCCTCCCAATGGGGCCTTCTGGTCCCTTTCCAGCAATGCCCATATAATATGATATTCCCCGTGAGTCGCCTACTACTCAATTGGTTGGCATTTAATTAACCTTTTTTTTTATTGGTTAAAATTGAGGTCCTCATCTTGGCTAATCTAGTGGTATCAAGACTATGATAACAAAATTTTGATATTCATGCCTTCTTAAGTTGGTGATTGCATTTTCTTTCAATCCATCTCTCTCCTCATTTTTTTTATGAAGGTTAATTCAATCAAGTATATATTTTCTGGGAAGTTCTTGGTGTCGTGTTTTTTTTTATTACTTTATAATGTCTTCTTGTTGGTGGTGTTGTTTTAGGTTAAAAAAATAGCTTGTGAAAATGGGATGCATTGTTTCGACGCCAATAGATGGCGGTGGGAATCGGAGGATGCCTGGAAATATTGGGGAGGTGGCAGTTTTTGTTCCAGGATTGCGAATCCCAAAGAGTGTAGATTTTTCTTTTCCGCTAGCTTACAGTGTCTCCAAAAGCTTAGTGGAGCGCCTTTCAGTCCTCCGGACTCGGATAGTTGTAATGGCTTCCCAAGAAGCCCCAAAAGCTACGAGGCCAAGGCGTAGGACTGCAACTCAACATGGTTAGCTGCATCTCAACTAGTAATTTTATTTTAATTTTTTTGGTTCTCCTTTTGTTCTGAGAGCACCAACTGAATATCAGTTTTTGATGTCCACAGGTGGTTCATCATTTGCTGATCTTCTTCAGCTCTTGAAGATTATCTACCTGTTCTATTAGGATTAATAAAAGAGGGTACATAGTTTAATAAGACTTTTAGTCATGGGGAAGGGATTAATATGATTCCTTCAATTTATTGGTTCTTTCACTGCATCCAGTTTTATATGATTCTCAGTATTTTAAATGTTTTACAGGAAGTCAGCTAGATAACAAGATAGAGTTTGTGTGGTTTAATCAGGAGGATGAAGCTGAGGTATGTTATAGCCTCTATTAAGGATATGGTGCATATCTGATTTTCATTGCTTGAGTGGACTGATAGCCTGGTTCGCTGAATCTGTGAGTTTCTATCTTTGCAGGAAACAGCAATATGGAGTGCTTGGTATGAGGTATTGTCAGTCTTACATTTGATGGCTATGCTGTGTTTATCAGAAGCCAATTTTTTGCTTCTCCCCAAAACAACTTCAGATGGCTATCAGCCAAAAGTATCAGAAGGTGGTTACTCAGCAAAGGAATACATGACATGCACAATCTCATAGATTTTCCCATAGTTTTATCTATATGCTGTATTCAATTGGAGGATAACATGTTAATCATGTCAATGATTCATTTTGAAATTGGAATTCTATTAAAAGACATTTTTTATAATTAGCTGAAATTGTTAACATGCAGTTTTACCTAAAATAGGTTTACTCATCTTTACACTTACATTGTATTTGATCAAATCCAACAATATTTGACAATGAATAAAGATTTTTTTGAAGGAAATCTTCTCCCAAGTGTCATCTAATTATAGGTTACCACTTGTGGATTTCTTTCAAGTGGTCATTGTTACGACTCATGGGAAAATTGTTGCATGAAAGATGCTTGCTTTAAAAGAAACTTATCAATGAATGATAAATGAATGGTTAATGACAAATAAGAACTCTAGACATTCGTTCAAAATACTACAATTTACATTCTTAAATAAAAATACAATATATCTGGCTTGCAAACTATATGTGATCAAATAGTATTGATGTGTAAATTCATTTGTCTGTATCACTTTTCTGGCATACCAACCTAGTTATATTGAAAATTAATTCCTATTTAGTGGCTCCTTTTGTAGATCCATATGATAGTTGTGGAATATTCTTTCTTGTTATTAGTTTGTCCTATGCACTTGATGGGGTTCATGGAATACTCTATTTTTTTTTCTTTGTTGATGCACTTGATGAGATTCTACTTGTTTTTATATTGTTTGTTTTTCTTTTGATACATTATTTTATAATTTTCATTGCAGAAAACAGAAGGAATTCAGTTGATATTTTCTTGAAAGCAGCGGGATATTTGGAATGCGCTGTCCAACAAATTCTGCCTTGTATACCCCCTGCTGTCAGGTTTATAGTCATAACCACAAAAGTTGATGTCACTGTTTATATATTTGCATATCTGAATATCTTCTTAACATGAGTGGTGGATTATTAATAACTAATAAGAATAGAAAAGGCTAGATCCTAGAGGTGTATCATGGTGAAAATTTTCAAGTGGGAACTAATTTCTAATCAACACCTTTTGCACGAAAGTCCACCATTGTCAGAATGCTCCATTGTGTGAGTTTTGGAGTTCTAAGATCATGATTGATTTCAATCAAGATTTACATATGTATTTTCGTTGATGTAACTGTAGGAGCAACTTGCCAGTTGACCTAGAAGGAGGAGTTCTGAGAGCTCTTTGCTTGCAAGCATTAGGCCAGGTAATGATGTTATCTTGTGACATTTTTTTATTGTAATTAAAGTGATTAAGCCACCCCATCCCCTGTTTTACTTCTTTCCTTTTTTTGTTGACACTCTTCCATGGCTTATGTAGGGTGTTGATATCCAACTTGGGTTGGCAATAGATAGTGCCAAGGCTACACTAGCCGTGAAACGGAGACTCGCATGTGAGATGGTGAAGTATTGGCATCAGGTATTGATATGCATCATATGCTTTGCTATTGAGAGCGCGGACATACTCCAGTTTCTTGTAATGCTCATCCTTCATTACTCCAAAGACATAGTTCAATCAATTATTCTTGTCATCAATTTCTTTGGATGCCTTTGATTGGATGAATCCCATGTGTACTTGAGTCCATTATGTTGTATCCTCCACCATAAATAATCTTGTTGATTGAGGATGAACATCCAGTAGTTGTTGGTCTGTTGTGAACTCTCCTTTATGTGCTCTCTAAAATTTTGTATGCTGTTTGATAATCACACTTGTATTAGTATTGTAGTTTTTGCAGTTTCTCAACCATATCACTTACTTATACTTGCTATAGTATATCTTAAAACATGTTTAAGGTTGACTTGCTTTACTTTAGTCCATTATATAACTGATCTATAGACCCAGTATGCTATGTTGATTGTATTGCTTATCTTGTCTTACTTATACAGGCTCAAGATAGCATTATGCAAGTTTCATTAAATAGTGGTTGGGGGCAAAAGCATCGCCTCTTTGTCAAGTGGAAATACAGTGAGGCAAAGGTGTGTTTAGATGTTTCAAAGTTTTTATTTTTCTTCTATCCATTGAGATATTTAGGGGTTGATCGCAAAATTAATGTAAACAACTCCACATCTTCTTGTTCTTATGATAAAATTTCACACTCTAGAGTGCATTTAGAACATAGATCATCAGTCTAATTATTTTTAGATGTCTATGTTACTGTTATAGTTTGTTTCAAGTTGATGTCAAGGTCAATTTTCAAACTTAAAGCAACTTTGCATTATTATGATGAAAAGCTTCCAAATTCTGCTTCATTGATATACTTTTAGAAGTCCTGTAATTATGAACTACAGAAGAAATCAGTGGTTCTGCTTTAGCCTCTGCTACTTACAGGTTTGCCTTTAGATTTGAACAGATGTGATCCAACATATTCCCAAATTCCTACGTTCTTCATTATGTTCAGGTCAACTCTCCCATTTTATCATTGTTACAATTCTATGGTAGTTTGGTCACAATAGTGTCTCCAATAAGTTCATCCTCAATTCTTGTGGGAACATACAGGTCCTTTGACCTTATTCTTTTTAATTGGAGAATATTTTGGTTCCAAAATAGTATTATATAAATATAAACCCTGCCTCATTTTCCTAAATGATGGATTGCTTAACAAGTGTATACTATATATTGCGCTGTCGTATCTTATAGATAAAAATGTTATTAATGGTTAGCTAATTGTGTACAAAATTTGTCTTGAGTGTTTTGCCTTGCAACTTTGAATTGGTTGAAATTCTGGGTGTTTAGCCCTGGATTCAACTCTAGGCTTGTGAAAAAAAGAAGACAGGTGACTCTAGAGAGTTGAAGTCTAAGATTACATGCTGTCTTGTGAATCGCTCTGGATTTGATTATATGAACTGCTCAATATGTATAAAGTTCAAACTTAACATAGTTATCCAACACACCTTCTTTCTATAATTAACATATATATTTTGTTTGCTGGTGATAAAAATATGAATGGTCAAGGGAATTGCCCATTAGGAATTTTGTTGTTTTAGTCTGATATGGGATTATTATGAAAAGGATTTTAATGATGCTGGTGGTGGTGGTATTTCATTTGATAAATTTGGTCATGCATATTCCTTTTATTATTATAGTCTTTCTAACCACCCCTTACCTCATCTGCTGATTTTGTACATTTACCAGGCTGCTGCATATTATTACCATGGGTTGATTCTTGACGAGGGGAACACAGAGCAATCCCATGGGATGGCTGTTGCTGCACTACAGGCAGCAGAGGAGTTTCTGAAAGAAAGAAAGAAGGCATCAGAAGCATTCAACTCAGAACCTCCTATATCAAGGTTATTAAATGAGACAGCTTTCTGCCTCTTACCAGATTTTACATGGTTATATCTTTGTTTCATTTTGTTGTGATATACTTAAATACTTGATGCTGCTATACTCCCACCCAAATAATGGAATTCAGGCTGTAAAAGATTTGTGATTCAGAGTAATTTTAATCAGTATCTTTTATATGGAAATTTCCCAGGTATGATAGTTAATTGTTTAGATTTGATGGAATTGAAGATGAAAAATGTGTTTTTCAATGAGGATCAAGCTAGAAATGACTCTCTCAGGTGAAGCTTAGGAACAACTGATTATATAGCCAGGCCGCTGTTACAATTGATTAGATGGCATTGGGAAAAGGACATAGAACTAAGTGGACATGAATGGATGATCACAGGATGTATCTATCATAACGACAAACAGGCCATGTTTCTGTTCATTTTGATGATATGACTCACGTTACTCAACTGATGCAATATTACTTTATTCACAAAAAAGTCAAGAGCAGCTTTATTCCAAAATCTACTTTTCAATATGTGTTTCCAAACGGAGCCTTAGCCTTTAACTCTCTAACTAAAGCACTGTTGCTTCAGGAGCCCACCTCTCTGGGGAACCATGAAGTATCTCTCTGAGAAGATACCAAAGGACACATCCAGCAAGTTACGCATCAACCGGGATCTATACAGTCACGATAGGTAAGTAATTTACTAGAAGGCTGCATATTGTTTAGGTTTAATTTTCTACTATCTGTTCTTTTCAGCTCAAAGCCATCTTAATTGTCCACGGTAAACTTTAGTCCACTGGAAATGATTTTTTTTTTCATCTCATTTTCGAGACAAAGCATCAGCTTCCCAATATTTCATCCTTTTTTGCAAATAGAATTAAATAGAAATGGCTATTTTATTATTTCTGTGTGGGTATGTGCAGGATTATAGAAACTGCACCTGTATTGCCAGACTTTGCATTAGCCCTGAAACCCTGATGAATATCAGCTTCCAGCCTTAGACCCAGCCTGGGAAGCAGAGACCACCAACACCAAGAGCCAAAAAGACCAGAAGAAGCATGAGAGATCTTAGAGCTGGTTAATTATTTTCCCTCTCAGAAGGGTCAGCAACTGGCAACGGGGATTTGGGAAGTCCCTTCCGCAGCTAGAGAACAAAATCTTCTTTTGGCATGTACAGTGTGCGGTATGTCATCGATGATGTGTGTTATCGCAGGAAAGCTTGTGTATCAGAAGTGCACATAGTGTATTTTAGGAGAGAATTTCACATTCCATTGTATTGAAAAAAGTAAGAAGTTTATTTTTGTCGATACATCTGTTTGTCATAAATATTTATAGAGAATGCATTTAATACTTCTCGTTGAAAATTGGATTTATTTGGGAGGGTTTCCTTTATGGCATATATGAATACTTGTAGTGATGAAGACATATCACATATAAGATGGAACCGGTGAAATTATCTTTTGGGTAGGGTGAAACTAGGCCTGTCAACGGGTCGCGGGTCGACCCGGACCCGATCCGATAAAAGGCGTAAAATACCCGACCCGAAGGACCCGAGACTCGATATGGACCCGACCCGAAGGACCCGATCATCCAAACGGGGCGGGTCTGGGTCTACCCCGACCCGATCCCATGAACCCGTTAGACCCGATACTATTTTAGGTCTTGATTAAGAATCCTAGTAATAGACTTAATCCAACGGTCAGTATCGATAGACCCTCTGTTCCATTCAATCAAACGGCAATCCATTCGTCCTAATCCCCGTGGCATCTCTAATCACACGCGTTTGACAATGGCAATAGGGAAAAAAGCGTACCTCTTCATTACATCACTCCTCTTTTGCTCCTCCCAACCTTCCCACTCATCTAATCCATCAACGGATCAGATCACCCTGAACAAATTCACCTCAAGTCACCGTATCATTTATGGAAAACATAAACAAAACGAAACCAAAAAATAATATCACTCTCACAGTGAGGCGACCTCTTCGAGTAGCTTCGATGGCTTTCATTGTATTATTTTTTCTCCAAATTTGTGTCAAGTATAGAAGAAGCCAAAGCTATCCTGCTCTAACAAAAACAAAAATCCCCAAATCTAAAACCTCCAATCAGCGAGGATGAAGATGTCCGCGACGATCGTCCAATCCCTCCTCGAAGAGGCGGATCCGCTGCTGATCCATCAAGTGATAACGACAGAGTCGGCGGAGGTTCTTGAGGATGATCTGAACGTGGAGGCCCACTTCACGAGCTTCTTCACCAACCTCGGTGTTTCCCACCGCAAGATCTTGATCCGCGATCGCAATCTCTCCCTGGACTCCACCTCCGACGACCTCATCGGCACCTTATCCCCCCCCCCCCCACGCCGACCTCGTCATCTACGAAGTATAGCCGGGTCGACCCGGACCCGACCCGGGTCCGCCGGGTCCGGACCCGGGTCCTCATTTGATTGGGTCCGCCGGGTCTCACCCAGGACCCGGGTCCGTCGGACCCAAGCCCGGGTCGGGTCCGGGTCTACCCCGACCCGCCCCAGACCCGACCCGTTGACAGGCCTAGGTGAAACCATTCCGATGTGAAAATCACATGTATACAGAACGCTTACTTTAATTTTCATGTGTGTTACTCGGGTTCATCTGATATCACTAACGAGAAGAGTCCAATCTGGCGCATGAACCGTATAAGAAATGACATTGAATTGATACATATGAACCAAAAAGAAAATGTGTTGCTCTCTATAAATTCTTCAGAATTTTTAGAAGGCCACTTGACATCGTGTATCAGAGGCACATATCAACGATACATGATATATTCCAATTCTAATCTTCAGCCACAGCTTCATCATTGTCTTCCTCAGTTAAAGCTTGGTTCTGCATTTCTTGTTCTGTACCAAGATGGATGAGGTAGGAAATGAGAAACACAAGAAACAGACTGTAAATTTTTTTAAAACCACCAGGCTATAGATGCTCACCTTTCAATTGAAATATTGCTCTCTGAGTACGTCTCTCAAGCTTGTCAAGCTTCTTCTGAATGTCCCTTCGAAGATCCCAGTTGGGTTTCTTAGGGGCTATATTCAGAAACGGGTCCTGCACAACACATTGCAAAAAGGATTGAGTACTGAGAAATATGCCATTCCTGAATTTATATGTTTTTAGTATGATTGTAAACTAACCTGAAGCTCCTCGGACAGTGGAGGGGCAACATCAACGGGGTCTTCAAACTGGGGTAGTACCGGTGGAGCTAATTTGCCCACCTGAAGTTCCTTATCATGAGGTACGTAATTCCTAAACTTAAGGTTCAAACTTCCTGTGAAAAAAATAGCCATCACATGGGCATCAGCACGATACATAACTTATGTGCATGTACATAATCAGCAGCAAGAAAGTAAAAGGTGATAACAAAGTTAACCCACTTTTATATGGGCTCTTTGCTGATATATTGAAAGCCTTGATGATTCATGAGACATTCCACATATATTACAAAAAAAATGTATACTATTACAATAAGGAACGATTACAAAAAGATGTGATCTAATAAGTACAGAGTGCCGCGTGTTTAAAATGGTTGCAGCAGAGTATCAGACACACCTCCAAAACCCAAAACACGGAATTGTCGTCCAGATAATCAAGAGAAAAAATCCGTACTGCGTTGCTGATTGCATAAAATAAAAATCCAGACAAACAAATCATGAGGAATCAATCATACAGAATATCATAGGATTACACCTCCCATCCGCAGCCAGCATTGTTTCAATAAGATTCTGAACCTATAGATGACAGATCAACATTTTTATGCATCTCATCTGCAGCAGGCATTGTTTTGATAAGAATCAGAATGATCCATAGAGGGAAAGGCAACATTGAGCTCTTGGAAAGTGAAAAGTTTCAATTTTGCTTTAGTTGTTTGTTTTCCTATCCCTTTTTCCTGCCATTCAAATGAATGGTAAGAGTAATTCTCTTCTAATCCTGACCATACCGCCACCATTGCTGCTTGAAAAAAGTGATAAATAACAGTTTTTTAGTAATAAATAAACTAAGGAAAACAAGAAAACATACATCTTACATGTTAATTAATTTTTCTCAAATAAAAATCATACAAGAAAACAACATTCCATTAGCTATAAAAAACAAGTTAGATTTTTTTTTCTTTATTGGAGAAAATTAGTGGGGATTCTATCACCAAATTGGTGGATTTTTCTTAAAATTAAAAAGAATTTAACTGAATTCCAGCAACATAAAACATACTAAATTCCACAAAGCGGAAGAGAAGCCACAAAAGCTGCTGAGTCACATTTCTAATTCATGTAGAATTGGTTGATTAGAATCTAATGCAACCCCATAATGATAAGCTATCTCAGAACCCCAAGACCAATTTGTTCTAAATAAACTAATCAACGGGTAAGCGTGGGATATTAACCAACTTAAATGCTGCTCATTGTCCATCTATCCATATATTCACCCAAAATGTGTTCAATAATAATCAAAATGGTACGAGTCTACATGAATTATATATAAAAAAACGTTTTGAAATGTAAAGAAAAAAAAAACTGGTTGGCTGATCCATGAAAGCAAAGCAATATATAAAATGAAGGATCACAAGATTATTACTCACTTCTCCTCCTCATCAGTTTTCGCAGCATCTTCTTTGGCACCATTTGGGGGCGAAATGTCTCCACGAGCCATCGAATCTTCTTCCACCTCCCTAATAATAGTAATTCAAATCACGCGATTGGAATCATCAATGATTATTAAATATGTACACATATTGAAACCCTAGAAAAAGCAAATCAATGGACAGTCAGTCACCTGGTGGAGTGGGAGTGATCGACGACATCGACATCGTCTGGGGTGCTAAGGAGCTGCTGAGCAGCCCGGAGATGCTTCAGCCTCTCATTTCGAGCGGCGGCGGCTCGTTCTATCGACTCTTCCTCCTCCGTCGTCATTCTTTTTTCTATCCCCAAACGCCTAATCAAGATTTATTATGGCCTTCTATTAATCGAACGCTCGTCTTCACATAATCGACTCACACTCACAAAATCTTAACGGGGTAGTTCATACGGAATTTGATGGATTTTTTGGACATTGTTTAAATGATGGATTTTTGTAGTGCAGACATCGGTTTAGAGTAGATTGACTCTCATTTTTAGACAGACTTTCACACTGTCATGGACTTTCGTAAACTTTTTTTGACTTTCATACATTTTCATAGACATTTGTAGACTCTCAAATCACTCTCCTGGACTTTCACATACTTTCACATACATTTGCAGACTTTCACAAATCACTCTCATTGACTTTTATAGACTTTCACAGACTTTAAGAAACTTTAACAGATTGACTCTTTTTATATATGAATTTCTATTAATAAATACAATAATGTTTTTGGATTTTTAAATAATAAATAAATAATTTATCATACCTAAGATAAAATATAATTTAATATAATAAATATTAATAAAAATCATTTTTAACTAGATAATATTACATTAGTTCACCATGAATATTGATGTCACGGTCATCCCACATACGTTTAGCGTTTAGCTATACATATGTCGGTATCAATATTTCATATATATTTACATTCATAAAAAATTCTTCTTCATTAAAAACAATCAATCTAAAATATATAAAAAAAGAAAAAAAAATATCTTATATTAAGAAAAATCCACAATGAGCTAACATTTTTTCTGTTATAGAGATAATTTCATAAGCTTTTATAGAGTGGAGGGATGAGTTTTTAATTAGGAAGACAATAAAAAATAAGAATATATATATTATATAAAAATCATATATTACATCTCTTCAAATATAATGAAGTAAAATAATAAATTATATTACTTAAAATAAAAAAATAAAAGTAGTCCTTATATTACTTTAAATAAAAAATGAAATAAAAACAATCAGTATATTTAGTCATATATATACATATGCCTAATTTTATTTTTATATATGTATGAACATTATAAAAAAAATATGCATGTATATTGTACAATAATATAAACATCTTCAAGGAAAATCAAATCAAGCATTATACATATAACCAAATATATGATAAATCTATATTTTAGAAAATAATTGTGGATGATCTAGGCATATATTATATAATAGATAATAATGCAATTATTGATTGCAACACAAGCAAATGTATCATTCTCATATATTCAGTAAACATATGAGGTGATATTCAATTATGTTATACAAATGAACATTCAGAAGAAAAAAAAGATGATAAATAAAGAAAAAAATAAAAATATAAAAGATATGAGATAAAAATTATAAAAGAGTTTTGTTAAAAGAAAAAAAAATTCACAATATTAGAATAAAAGTCCATGAGAATCCCACTCATTTGGGTGAGATTTTGAAATGACATTTTCCTTTGTATTTCTCTTTCTAAAGTCCACAAAAATCCATAAAAATCCCTCACTTATGAAACTCTTCACAAATTGAATAACACATGACAAAATGTCTACTATGAAGAGTCTCAATTGAATAACGCTGGACTTTTTATCCACGGAATAATGTCTCTATCGAATAACACTGGACTTTATGTCCATGAAATAATGTCTCAATCGAATAACACTGGACTTTTTTGTCCACGAAATAATGTCTCAATCGAATAACACTGGACTTTTTGTCCATGAAATAATGTCTCAATCGAATAACGCTGGATTTTTTGTCCATGAAATAATGTATCAATTGAATAACACTGAACTTTTTATCCATGAACCAATGTCATGATTGAAAAACACAAGATTGACAAATTCATGGACATGGACAATTTGTCCATGAAAATCCTAATTAACTACCCCCTATTATTTTGAACACTCGTCTTCAAAAAACCATGGACATGGACAATTTGTCCATGAAAATCCTAATTGACTACCCCTATTATTTTGAACACTCGTCTTCAAAAAACCCTGGATTTTTATTTATTTATTTCTAGATCCTTTTAATTTTTTCACGTCCTTTTAATTCTTTGTGATAAATTGATTTTAATTAGGACTCATAAGTCATTGGCCCCACAAACACATGAAATTCCTTAAACATCAACAACTCACAACAAAAAAATAAAAAAAATAAAACAATCATCAATTATCCATCTGGACCATCCACGTGTATGGTGTGCCCTCACCCCATTCTTTTAATTAACCCTTCTCCCTCCACATAAAACAAAAATCAATTTTTACTCTTTTTTTTTCATTTATCCTCAAGCCTCCTTCTATCCATATTCTACAAACAGCCATGGAGACATGGATCCCACTCCTTCGGCGTCCTCCAACTAGACGCCCATTTTGAAAAAAAATAAATTTTTGAATTTATTTATTTATTTATCTCAATTGTTCTTAATATCAATCTTTATCTCTAAAATAATATGTAATTTTTATTTTTTGTTCCATTAACTGTCCCACAATAAAAAAAATCTACAATCTGTAATCCTCTCCTCCTCTATCAACACTTTGAATGTATATAATTTTTTCCTTTTACCTTAATGTCATCGTTACTAATTTATTTAAAGTTATAAAAAATTTGTGTAAATATCTAAAATACTCAAATCATTTTTTCAGAATATGAAACATCGTCGACGTCAAATTTAAAGATATGTATTATTTATTAGATTTATGTTTTGACATCTTTTTTGCAAATTATCAATATGAAATATAATATATCATTTTAAAATTGTAATTCATTTTATAATTATTGAGTGATATGTTTTATATAAATGTCTTTAATGTCTTTATTTCATTTTACACATTTTTAATCTATAATATTGAAATAATAAAAAAAACATAATGATATAACTTTAGAAAATATTTACATAAGTCTCATTGGACCCCTTTTTATTGAAATTCATGGCTATGCATAAACATAGCTTATTCATCCGTATTCCAACTTATTCCAATGCTATTACTCCCCCTGTAACACAAGGAGAAATGTGTTTGACCAGAAACGCCTTCCCACGTGACGTCATCTCTATGGCCTCCCTTGGATCAACCAAATAATTGATATGATAAAAAAATGTTAACCATTAATCGCCTCGTTTTACCGTCATTTTGGTCAAGGGCATTCATTACCCATGTCACCTCATCTGCTACCATGAAATGATGACAGAGAGTTATTACAACATCACATATAAACAAATCCATAATCATTCTCAATATGTTTATTTATAGCCGAATAATTCCTTCTGTTCTACCAGATAATAAATGATAATAAATGATGAGGACTTCGTTTCAACAATCAAAACAAATAAAACGATTAAACAGTAACGGAAACGTTCATGAATCAAATCACGTTGGGATTCAATTGCCTGGAATCATGCCTAATACTTTGAAAATGAAAGTATAGGTTAAGGCATCCTCCCGCAGCCTCTCAAATCTGCACAAATTTAACAACTCAATTTAAGAGGAGGAATTTGATTCTCCCTGGAATTAACAGCACAAAACAAAACACACTTGATATCAGTCTATTAATTGCACATCCTAATTAAATGTACTTTCCATCTTCAAGTGAAATTCTCGAAAAATGCAATAGCAAAAGTTCTACTGGAATTCTTAAAATATAAGAAAAAAATAGCCTCCAATCTTAAAGATTTGACATCCATTGGGGAAAGATTCTTTCAAAGAATTTTGAAAGGAATGATGTAAAAGGCAACAAGTATGATAAAAGGAATTTCATTCCCATAAGCCAATGTAAAGAGAAATATTACCTTCCCGATTTTGAGAAGTGCCCAGCACCAAGTTCACATTTAAATAACAGGATGTTTTTGTCCGTCTTCATTTCTCTCAACTTCGCCACAAACTTAGCAGGCTCCGAATACAAAACTCGTGGATCTGATGTGATAGATCAAAGATTTCTTTAGATAACATATATATAATAAACAAAAACAAAAACCGTTTGGTATCCATACAAAATACTGCTTACCATTCAAACCAGCAGTGACAAGAATATTGGGATAATTTTGGGGCTTTATCTGCATAACAGCCAATGGTGATGTACTGATGTTATTCCATGAAGAAACAGGTATACAATGAATATCATACAAGTACACAACATATGAAGAAATAGCAGGTAAATTGTCCTGAGTGCCCTCACAAAACAGCTATTCAATGTCAATTACTCAGCAGTAACATCATTTGCTGCGATAGTACCCAATTTGGCTAAATGTCATGCTGCTAATAAATCCTTTGTGTTGCACAAACACCACCAAGAAAAGAAAAGAAAGCAAGACTGACTGATGGGCACTCACATTATCAACACAAGAGTAAGATTTCATATAGAAATAGAACTCCTCCTTCCGTGGATCTCCCCATTCCTGCCATTATAAGAATATTAGCCAAGGAGAAGATAATCCCTCAGAGAACAGGTGGTCAGAACTTTGACACAATAAAAATGTTACTCATGCTACCAACAAAAGTTTAAGAAAATGTACATAAAATATCTGTGCCAGTCCAAGTACTTGTCAAACCAACTAAAATTAGAATTTCACATTCTTAATTAACATATGCAGAAAACTAGATTGCATACTAAATATACATTCGGTTGAGCCCAAAAACATGCCAGCAATTTGAAATAGGAAAACATGTTGGCTGCAAATGGCCCATTGAGGTCCTACATTCTTCTTGTACTGGCCATTGTGGTCATTAAATTTGTACCATTTGGGAACACAATCCATACTTTGTTGATTCAACCTGGAGTTATCAAACCAATTATGAGGACAGGCTGGGTTGACAGTGGGCCTGATATTTCATAAAGATTGGGCATGCACTGCCTCTATTTTAGGAAAAGATATGTTGACCTATGTTGTACTGACCACTATTTTACTGTGTCCAGGGCCAATCCTGGTCATCGTAATGACATAGGCACGGGCCTGTGGCAAATCTTTGTTAAGGTTCAAGAACTCAAACTCCTCTAATATTAGTATTTTTATAAAATCAAAGATATAGAGGAAAAAAAGGTAACCTCCCACTCAGATGTTGTCAAGGGGATAGTTGGATCTAGCATTGTAGTCACCACATCAACAAATGGAACACCAGCTACAGCAGCCTTGAACAGATCAGGCCGCATATTCAGCACAGCACCTATAAGTAACCCTCCTGCACTCCTTCCTTCAATGCATAGCTTTTCCTTTGAACAATATTGGCTCCCTATTAAATATTCTGCACAAGCTATGAAGTCTGTAAAAGTGTTATTCTTCTTCAACAACTTTCCATTTTCATACCATTTTCTTCCCATTTCACCTCCCCCGCGAATATGAGCTATTGCAAATATAAATCCACGGTCAACCAAAGATAACCTCGACGCCTTGAAAGTAGGATCTATGCATACCTGTTGTCCAAAGAAAAAAAAAGTTCCAAATCACAAGAACATCGATAGTCAATGATATTGAACCCACCAATCAAAGAACCAAAAAAACAATAAAAAGAGCCAAACCAAGCACTTGTTATAGTCAACTTACAACCATGTAAATACACCGCATACACACAACTAGACCCTGAGAAGTCCAACTAAGCATGCATGAAATGATGAGAAACAAAGGTGCATTTATGCTTCATGCATTTCTCTCAGTTTTATTGGATCTATCTTTGGAGCATAACATGGTCTAGCATGCCTGAAATTTCAAGTCACGCTTAATTGAACTTCTGATGGCTGCTCTGCAGGAAATCGAGCTTTCCAAGGAGATCATGCTCTTTCCCCAAAGTCCTGGAAAAATAAATTGCCACCACTTTTCAGGATTCTAACCCCATCTGAAACACTGTAATCTAAAACCCCTAAATGGGGTTTCAAGAATCCCAAACCAAATTCTACTCTTTTTATGTAAATGTGGCTGCCTAAAATTAGACAAATACATGGATATCTGTGTTAACTGTCAAGCCCGACAGTGTGGGACGCCATCTCCAGCATGGATATGAGATGTTTGGTACATTTGAGTGCTTTTGTTCAACAATCTAAAACAATAATGATCACTGAAGATATCTGATCCCTTTGATTACCATCATAATCCAACAGAACCCAAAAGGGTCCTCTGAGGACCTCAATTCAATGGCCTCGCTAATTTGGCTCACTATTTACTGTATTCCGTTAATATACAAAGTTAAGGTACTTCAGATGGTGTTTGTCATCAAAAGATAGCTCATACAGTGCTGAGCAAGTTTCCAGTCCATAGAATGAGCATTCCATTCATTTAAACTCATTCTGCCATTATTTGAGTGGATATTCAAAGCAGAAAGTAAAAATAATACAAAAATTAAGATGAAATGGTCATTAACTTAATGAATTAATGATAATAAAATAACAAATTACCTCGTATGAACCATATCCATAAAGAAGTAGTGAACTCAATCCATCAAGCTTCACCAGATCTTTCTTATAAAAGATAGACAAAGGTATCTGGGTTCCATCTGATGCAACTGCCCATTTTCTTTCTGTCACATAGTTCTTGGCATCAAAACCACCAAGTACCTAAACAAAAACAGAAATCACATGATGAGCCCTGTGAAACTAATAGAATACACCAAAAAGTCATTATTTCACTAATGATGAGCATGAGAAACTATACTAACACATATTTGATTAGTTTTCAGTAACTAATAACAAATGCATCCTTATTCACACACAAAAAAACCCACCATGATCTGACATGGTGATGTGACTGCAACTGCACTGATGACAAATTCTACTGCAGAGCATAACATTCAAATAAACAACAAAAATATTGAATTAATTCACTGGTCTGGAAAAATGTTAAGAGTTTCATATCACATAAAGGACTATTACTCGTCCATATAGGAGAAGTGAATGTGAACTCTCCCTCGTGAAAATTCCAAAAGATATCACCAATTTCTTTTTATCTTCTAAATGCAGTGATGAATGATACAAATTGAAAGTACTTTATGTGAGTTAAAAATGCTAGGTTGGCATAGCCTCATGCCAAAGAATCCATATATATATATATATATATATATAAGCCATAAATTCAAGAAGAAAATATTAAACCTTTGAATAAAAAAGAAAACACATTTAAGAGGTAGCTTACTGGATCAATCTTTTTCAATACGGAGACACCAGTGTTCATGTCATAGTCATAAACAGAGTTTGGCGTCTTCATTGAACTATAAGAGAATCGCAAAATGCTTGTAGAAAATTCTGATTCTTCAGGGTCCACAGAGTATATGGGATCTATAAAATCAACATTTCGTCCAGCTTTCAAGCCATTAATTGCTTCCCCCACTTCTGGAAGGCCATAGACAGTTATTTTAGGCAAACCGTTTTCACGCTCATACAAAACGAGATGATCAGCAAAAGGCTGCATGTCCTGTATCTTTACACTGGATACATTAAAATGACAGTAAGCTTCCAAAATTAAAAAATATGTATTTTCAGAGGACCTCTTTTAAGTAATTAGACAAATATACAACCAACCAACATCATCTAAAAGACCTGTTATTTAGCGAAATCAGACTTGATAAAACTAATAAAAGGCAGAAATATATAGAGATTCAACATACAATTTCATGCATATACATTAAAAGAACATCATAGGCATATTTCAGTGAGAAAGCCAATGCCAGCATCAACATGGTGACTGTTTAGCATTATAGGGCAAACTTCAGAGATTCCAGTTTCATCAGGCATGTGAAATAATAATTGAATTTTCATATGGAATTGTGAATTATTCTGCAAAGTAAATCAGCGAGCAAATAATTCAGTCATCAGAACATTCTCATTGCTCTAGTTGAGGAACAAACACATGCAAGCATATCTGAATGAGAACCCAAGTTTTTATGATTTCTAGATAGGATGAGACTTCCAAGTTAACAAGAATTTTAATAGTAGAAGAGAAAGGAACTTCTTAGTTGCTATTTTGTTGTTTATTTATTAGATATAAGTCATATAGCTGGCAATATTTATTGTTTATCTGCATTAAAGAAAATAGGAAAGTTGACCAGAAATTTCAAATAAGTATAACAGATGTGTAGAATTTGTTTTATGGCGAGAGGATATACAAACCTCTAAACTCTACATTACTTATACTTGAGTAATGATCACATCGGCAAAGGCCCAATCTGAATATCTCATGGACTAGAAGAAGCTTGGAAGGCTTCTAAATTTCTCAACTTCTAAATACAATTAGTTCAGAATCAAAATCGTCACTATAGTTTGTAACTGGGCCTTGTAATGCAATAGGAATATTAAATATTTTAAGCATAATCTGTCAAGACAATTCCCTGAACTGATTGAGAATGATAATAATAAAATGAAACCTTCAATAATTTGTTAGCACCAATACTGAATGCTCTACAACACTGATTTCAAACTTGTTAGTCTATATTCAAAGTTCAAACACGTGATCTTAAAATTAATGAGGACAAATAAATTTCTAACTTTATTACTCAGCACAAAAACCTTTAGCAGAACATGATCTAATATTACCTTTCTCTATGGGGAAGCAAAACTGTGGTAGCAGATATGTCATCTATCGAGCAAGTAAGCAACTCTGAATTAAAAAGTTCATCACTTCTCCTCTTGATAAAAAAGTGGTTTCCCCGATGACTGACAAATGTGTCAATGCCATCTCTACGAGGGGTCAAAATCATAAGTTCATTTTCTTGCTTAGAAATGTCCAAGAAAAAAACGAACCGCGTATTTTTAGTTTCGGAAGCAATGAACAAATACTTTTTGCTCTCAGAAGCTTCAAGTTCAAGAGAAAACACATCATCCTTCTCATGATAGAGACATTGATCACTTGATTGATCAGATCCCAAATTATGTGCCCATACCTGTAAAAACGATAACAATCAAAATCTAACATCTCAACACAACAAAATTGGAGTGCAATGAACCACCTAACAAATTTGTATGCAAGCCAAACAATAGCAAAACTGCATGAACTAGCAAATCATTTCCTTGTGTCATTGTAGACAGTACACATGCCCAACATACCATGTTTTGAGAATCCTTTATGTAGAACTTCTACCAACATAAAATTGGTGTTAAGAAGATTCCCATGCCAGTTCTTTACAGACAAAGTGGAGAGAAGTTCTGTCATTCAAACCCTACGGGTAGGGCCAAAAAGATAGTTTTTTTGTTATTCTAGTTACAAGAATCATGCAACATAATTTATGTTGGTAATGTAAAATGATCTTCCAATAATCACCTTGAATGGTCGAAGAAAGTCATCCATCGTAACATAAACTAGCACATCATCACCAGCCCATTCAATGTTTGAGGTAATACCCACTAAAGGTGTCTCAACAGTAGTCCGAGTCTCTGCATCAATTATATACACTGTATAAATCTCATTACCCTTGGTGTCTTCAGCATATGCCACCAACCGACCATTTGGGCTCACCTGAAACAAAATAGAAAATTTCACACATATGAAACCTGTTTGTGTGTGTGTGTGTGTGTGTGAAGTGTACCAGTACCTTGAAAGCACCAATGCTATAGTAATCATGCCCTTGGGCCTTAATGTTCTCGTCGAGGATAACGTGCTCCGGAGGAGCATCGGGACCATCCCGCATTACATCAAACACTGACGGTGGAGCTCCATTGTTGGGTACGAGGCGGCGGCAGTGTTGCGCGTACTCCTTCCCGTCTAGAGTCCTCTTGTAGTAGTAATACTGACCCTTCCGTTTCGGTGCGGATACATCGTCTTCTTTGATTCTCCCTCTTATTTCAGCGTACATCTCATCTTCGAATTTCTTGGTTCCTGAAAACGGAGCGAAATATCATAAAACCCCGATGAAATGAACAATTGACTGATGTCGGTGCTTCTTTGCTAACCGGACATGATGGAATCGGTGTAGGAGTTCTCCTGATTGATGTGAGAGAGGACCTCGGGATTCGTGCGGGAGTCGTCGCGGAGCCAGTAATAGTTGTCGATGCGGACATCGTCGAAAAGCGCCATCTCGTGCTTCACCTTCTTTGCCACGGGAGGCTTCATGGTTTCTGCTGCGATGAACGACAGCGAACGATTGGTCGCCGGAACCACAGAAGTTAATACCCGAGGACGATGCGATCCAATGAATCGGAAAGGGAGACAAAGTCCGCCGAGTCCATTTTGCCGAGTCACCTATTTATACCCTCTCTTGTGAGTTGAATCAGAGCATTTTGCTAACTAACAAGATGTTAAAGTATCATGTCAACACTTTAATCCTCCACTAAACCCTTATTTACTACTCTCTCAAGTTGGTTGTTGTTCCGCTGGTTGAATAACAAGATAATAGTGGACCCACCTCTCTACCCACTCAAATCTCTCCACTCACCAAAATAATATTTTTTTAAATATTTTAAATGGTGGGTACTTAGTTGGCTACCCTAAATTTCATGGAAGATCTGACAGGTGCCCACATTTAACATTTCTTTAACACTTCCATTGCACTATTTTTACAGTTGTAAACATATCACTAGTGAATTAACGTCATTGAAGACTCACTCACATGCTAAAAGATGTGAGCGTAGCAAGGTGCAATATGTAAGCCGTTAGTTTTTATTTTATTTTTCATTTTTATTTGTCACGGACAAATATTAGGTCGCATCAGCCACCAGTATAACCCCAGAGTGTTTTTTTATTTTTTTTTATTTTTTTAAAGGTATTATCAAAATGTGTTACATAATGATCTAATTTAAAAGACAACGAAACTAAGTAATGAAGCTAACAAAGAAGCCACTGAAGAAAACCAATAGGAAGGTGGTGTCCGAGAAGGTGGGGAGAAGCCCTCCACCGGTACACGAGAAGTGCCACCCCTAGCCATCCCCTCCCAACCGAACAGCCACAGTTCCTTTCTCCTCGGTCATGAAATCACTAGGTCGCCATTAAATGAGATAGCTCGAGTCTTATAGTTCACAAACATTGGAAATTAGGTAGACAACAATATTCATTGACAATTAGAGTTAAATAAATTCTTATTTTATGATACGAGAAATAAATAAACAATACCATGTACAATTTAAAAAAAATATTTTTACATATTTTGTTAGAGAAAATCTACATTAAAAACATAAAAATTTATAAATGATAGTGTAAACAATAACTCTAGTCATTTGTAGTATGTCAAGTCACTAAGGCAATGTATATATCTCGTTATATATTATATTAAGAAAATCATAAAAAACAAGCATTCAATTTGTATGATTATATATATTATTGTTTATAAAAAATATATTTTATTAATTAAATATATATTTCAGAAAAAATAAAATAAAAAAATTCAGGCTAAAATAGGTCTGAATGTATTATTTTCCTTAATCATGTTATGCACAATCATTTTCTAGTCATAAATATCTGCGTTTATTTTGATTATTTTTAAAGATATCATATCTTATGTAATGGAAATATATATTTTAAAATAAAATAAAATATATATTCTACTCATTTATATAAAATATTACAAACTTCTAATAACGTTTAAATCTCATCGATGTAATTACATGTGACTAACAGGGTACATTGGATTAAAAAAAGATGTGTGTAAGCTCTTTACCTATAGACTAATGACGCTGACGGGCTTACACAGATTAAGTGATTTTAAGCTTTTAATTAAACTTATATTCAAATTTCATCATTTGTTTACTCAAAAATTTTATTTAAAATGGATATATATTTTTTATTAATAATTCACTTATTGTAGAGCCTAAAAATAAGGCCCACCCATGGAGCTTCACGCAGCGCTGACCTACGGTCCGATTGAGAGGCGGCCCACGACCCGAATCACCCACTTCAGTGGACCCGACCCGCTAGCCAGTCAAAAATTTCCAACCCAGTCAAAAGTTATCAAACTTGTTGACTTTCTATGATATGGATTGACTGGATTTACCCCAGATATGGATTGAGAAATGAGTCAACTCCTGAAGCTTAGTAAATCTAGGTCAAATTACAAAAGGATAACGACTATGATAAGATGAATCTCAATTGTATGAGACTTATCCCCATTACCTGAGTTTTTGAGATTAGAAAAACATTATGAAAGGAACTACGTAAGACTTGATGCAGAGACAAACAGAAAGGTACATAGAAAGTCTACGAGAGAAATCTTAAAATTCAGTCACATACAAATTTCCACCATATCTTAGAGGAGGAAACCAGCGGGCCAAAGAGGAGATCGGGAGGAGTGGAGTCGACGGATTGACGACCCGAATCCGGCTAGTCGATTTCCGCGCCTCCACTTATTTAACCCGCAAGTAGCTGTTGCAAAACAAAATTTAGGTTTTTGTTGACTTGGTACGAGAGATTTTTGGATGATTTAACTCATTTGATACAGGATTGGAGGTGGCCTTACAAGTTCGAAGACGTCGTAGGCCCATCCGAACTAAAGCCCTTCGACCTCCTGCAAATCGAGTTTGAGAAAAAGAGACAATGGACGATCCCGATCTCTCCTCCGACGGGCCGAGTTGTACCAGTGATGAAAAAATAGAGGCGGAGAAGAGGAGGTGCACGAAGGTCAGGGATCGTATCGAACGGTTGCGGATCCCCGATCCTTGCAAACGAACCCTAATCAAGCTGGTTGATTCCGAGCTTCGATTCCTCTCCCGTCTCTCCCAACACATCTTCTCCAATCTGGTATCACCATCATCATCGACTCACTCACTCTCCTTTTTCTTTTATTTCACACAACACTTGAATTCTGTGTTTTGCAGTGTCAATACGGGCTATCTGGAGACCGTCGTACGAATTCTTGAACAACCCTTCATAAACGGAGTCTCGCGTGTCTGCAAACCAGTTCCGCTGCCGAGAAGCTCCGCCTCGAAATCTGTCCACGTAGATATAGTCTGCACCTTGAACAAGAGCCCCGTCTGGTTCATCGTGTCCGATCGGAACCCGAAATGCGTCTCGTGGTTAGGGTTCCAAAAACAGAGGGGTCTGCGTGCGCGCGTCGAGGAGGTTCTCTCCGCCGCGCGTTCCGCAGGGACGCTGAGACCGGACTCTGTTTTCTTCTTCTTCAATAGTGGCATCGCGGAGCCAGTCTCGCAGGGTCTCGTCGCTGAATTTGGGGCTTTGGATGTTTCAACCGACTTTTCTCTGCTCGGTTTAGATGTATCTGAGGATCCTGATGGGGATTGGGTTCATGTGCATTCGCTTATGGGACTTCGCACACAAGTATTTCAACTAAACGTCAACTGTGTCGGAGATGGTGCCTCAAGATCAGATTTTGGTGTTGCGGGGATGGTTTCAGGGATTTCTGGTGATGGAGTTGTATCTGTTGCCGGTGATGCATTCTCTTCTTTGATTTTAACGATGAGGCCTGCAATACCCGAGGCCAGTGTATGTGAAGGTGAGATGATCAATTTCGATACCACGGCATTGGTCGCGCTTGTGTCTGGAATAAGTAATGGAGGGACTGAGCGTCTGCTCAAAATGAGTGAGCTTGAATTGGCATCGCGCTTCAAGAGCAACTCCAAATTCGTGATGGATCAGGTAATGTTGTCCGCTCTTAAGAGATATTGGTTTTTGTGGTTTGCATGATTTCTTTGTTCTAGTGGCATTGAAGCTAATCATTGAAGAAAAGTGTATACTAGTTGAGAATTCTGGTGGGTTGGATGCATGGATGTCATGGTCGTTATAATCTTTCTTTTCAAACACTCCTCTGTTTATAGGAAACTGATCTCTCTTTCTGCATGTTTGCAGGTTGAGTCCAAACTTCAGTGTCCGATGTTGATGGAGTTAAGACATGTGTTAGCTGGAAAGAGTGGTATCATATGTGAAACTGTCAATTCGGAGTTCAAGGAGCTTGTGAAAATGTGTGGAGGACCAAGTGAAAAGCTGAGAGCCAATTCATTGCTACGACACCTCAGGTATGCTTTTTTTTTTACGGCACTCCTTTGGGAGTTTGCTGCAACACCATTAATATCAATGCTAACAATCTTGGGTCGGCTTTATGAAATTTGCTATTGATTGAAATCATATAGATGCCGTTGCGGACGGAGTTTATGATTATTCATACCCTTGCTGATTACCCCAACTTAAGTCTGTTTAGGTCTCACCCTTTTCCTTCTCCCAACACCATGGACTTGATTGAGATATTGTGGTCCTTGGACTTGATTGAGAAATATACGTAATTAAAATTCATTGAGGAATTGTTATTCCATCGTTGGGTTTAGTTCATTGCATGAGACATTGAATTCTTTAGAAGAAACTTACAACTCATGTAAAAGAAACCCATGTCCCCCTTAATGTTTCCATCCCATGAGGAAGATTAGGGATTCATATTTTTTGTTTTTTTTGGTGCGTTTCTTTGTGGCAGGTTAGTCCCTGATCAACCTTCGGCACGCATGATGGGTCTTCCAAACACTAGAAAGATTGCACTGAAGAACAAAATCGTCTTTGGGACAGGGGATCACTGGCGGGCTCCTACGTTGACAGCAAATATGGGATTTGTAAGAGCAATTTCTCAGACTGGCATGTCACTATTGACAATTGAGCATACACCCCGTGCACTGACTGGTGATTAGGCTTTGATCATTGTCTCATTTCTGGTATGTCCCAGTTCATGTTAAGGTTTTTAAAATTATAAATTTCACCATCAAAATTCCATATGCTGAAATATACGATCTGTAGTATCATCACCGAGTCATGCAACTTGAGGCAAAAAATAAAATAAAAATGTTTGCAAGTTGCTTGAGGCAAGCCTGAAATTGGACAACTCACACACACACACACACACACACGTCCTATTTATAGTGCTTCCGCGTATCAGTCATACCTAAATGAGTAGCAAATTCTACCAGTCACCCCCTTCTCATCCTTGGCTACTCCACCCATCCTAGGAAGATTGGTTGTGCAATGAGCAGTCACAGAATTAGACTTCCATTGTCCTTGTCACGTGGGGTTTCCAGATTGAGTTTGGAATTTCTTTGCTATACACTTTTCTTCTTTGACTGACTGAGTTGGAGCAAAAATTCTATGTTTAAATTCACTGCGTTCACTTTTATATGCTAGAGCTAAAATGCTCTATGAGCCTCAGTGCTTGCACTAACTTGTATTATCATGGTTAGATTTACTCCAGGTGCAACACATGTTCATACATGTATACCAAATTGATTTGTGGTACCAGATGTTGATTGGTCCTGTTCCTTTGATTTGGCAAAATCAGCCATCTGTTCAGGGATTAGTGTCATATACGACATTGAGTGATATTCTGGGCATGACTAATTCAAGGGATGCTTTCTTTTCTTCTGAATTGCTTTTTATAATAGTTATGGTGGGTGATCGGTGCACATCATTTACCTACTTTACATAAATATTGCAGATTTGATTAGATCCCAATATTCTCCTAAAACTAGCAGGAAGTGTTACACCTAAATCTCTGTTATAAAAGCAATTGCTTTTTGAAATTTAAATCCATGGATTGCGTATATTGTATGGCAGTTTGTCCGTATGTCAATGGACATGATATCTGTACTCTTAAAAATCTCAGTACAATCACAATTCAACTCAGACAAGCAATGCAAGATCTTTATTTTACCAATAATATATAACATAAATACTGAATAAATGATACAAAACAATCATATGGGTGGAGTGTGGTAACAGCCTACATGATATAACCTCCACTACTGTAATGGAAAAAAATAATCAAACTCCCAAAATAATATGTATCCTCTAGAATAACTTCTTCAACCTGAATTTACATTTACTTGACCTGATACTGATCCTGTTATTAGCAGTCAAACTGTTCACCACCAGATCACAGGTCACCCTGAACCGTATCTTCCAGAGCTTCAAAGCTCCGAACTTCACCCTGACCGGGACGTCCCCTTTGAAGACCAGTGGGATCGTCCCCGTTTGCTGCTGCGCCTGCAGAGATGTGATCAGACTGCTCCCCATCTGTGTCTGACCAGTCATGATAACATCGACAACCGTCGTGTTATGATGGCCCTGGTAGAAGCTCGGGAACGCTCCTTTTACGAGGACAGTGTCATCGTAGAGAACACTCAGATGGCTCCCATCCTCGTAGTATATCCCAATTCTCTTGTTCGGATTCCTGGTGGTGACAGTCACGTCGAACTGGGCATTGACAGTCAAGTTTGTGTCCACGGTGAAGGCTGCGATGCTGAGGCGGTCGACAGAGTACTTGGGGATCTTGGGACGGAATATGAGGAAGAGGATGCCCACGGTGGCCGCAATAGCTAGAATGAGGACTAAGAGGGTGCAGATGGTGCAACAGAAGCACCTGCAGCAGAAGCCTCTCCTCTTGGGGGGCTTCGCATGTTTGACGGGGATTGCACGGCGATATGGGGGTGGGATCCCCTGAGAGGGCTGATGAGCTGGGTCACCTTTGTCAGAGCGGGAAGAGTCTCGGGGCATCAACGGTGCTGATGGGCCCCCTGCCGCCACCGCTGGTGCCTCCACATCGACTGGATGGATCTTTTGGTGTTCTGTCATGGCTGAATAATCTAAAAAAGACACAGAAAGAATGCAAGCTCTCACAGGCCTAACGGGCGCTCTCTCCTCCCTCTGCTGAAGCACTTGATGTGAGATGGGTATAAAAAGGGTTGGATGTTAATTGGTTTGTAGTCTATATAGAGTTTCTTGAATGGATCTTAAATGCTTAAATTATTCGAAGGCTCGGCCCTACATTTGTCTTTATTTGACTTTCCGGGGTGTGTAAGAAAATAATTGTTCAGTTACGGTGAATTCTTCACCTTCTCCTCAGTCGAACCAATAACAATAAACAAATCGAAGCCTGATGGATTTGTTCGCGTAGAATCGGCTTCATCTGACGTAATACGTGTGTACTCTGAACACGCTAACATTGATAGAATCATTTTTGACAAAACAAAAATAAAACGTGTTTCTCTGGGATATCTAGAAAGAAAGGCGCCCTAGTCAATTCGAAATTTGCTTTGTTTTGGATATATATATATTGTATTGATTGTGATGGTGCAGGTGGCCTTACTATTCTGACTTTATTGGAGACAATCTGACAAAGATGAGGATTTGTTTATGTTGTTCCATTTGAGCAGTTGAGTTGAGACTGAGTAGCCTCTGTATAAAACCCTCATTTCATTAATATCCGTTTCTTAATGCAATTTGTTGAACAGTATCAAACTTTCTGCAATCGTAACTGGCGGAGTTTAGAATGATTTGGAACAGAAAAATATTTGTTGAAAGTGATTATTATAGCTAAAATAATCATGATTAGTGTTAATTGTTGCGTTTATGACATTCTAATTTGCAATATCTGTTAGTTGACTTGTCAAAATATTTGGTAACCAGAACGCTATTAAATAACATTTATTTATGTTTAATAAAAAAACATTTATGATTAATGAGAATGCTACCAACTTACACGCGTCTATTTATCAACTTTGGTCAATGTTACTGTCAAGGGTTTCTGTTGGTTGGATCAGTAGCCGTCTATGTACCTATGGTTGTAGGGCACAAGGAACAAACATCCTTTCATACCTACAATTTCACGGAAACAGCTCTTTTCTTTCTTTCACCGTTCCCAGTGGAAACGTGTTTTTGGTGTTCTTAGTTTTTGAGATTTATATTAGGGTAATTAGCACTTTTAACTCCGAAAAAATAAATATTTACAAAAATAGTCCACCCCTCGAATATTAACAAAAATTAGCCCGGTGAGAGATTACACTGGAGACGGATTATAGTTAATTTTTTAAAACAAACGAGGCCCGAGGAGTGAAAAATTACACAGGAGACTGCATGTATACATGTCGTCTCCAGGCCTTTGCACTGCCAATTTTTTTTTTGGTTCACCTGTATGAAAAATCCTGCTT
>CM060858.1:282037-307037 GCA_030737845.1 Acorus calamus | reverse complement strand
CAACATATATAAGGTAACTTTGAAGAAATAAAACATAAGTTCCATTACAATTAATTGACTAATGTTTCTGAACACAAATGAAAATGCATAAATATAAACACAAATGAAAATGCATAAATACTCCAAACATGTATGTCGTCCCATAAATACAATCATCCAAATATTTTCATAAATCCTTTCTTTTTAGTTTTCTCAGAGCAGGAGGTGCTGATGAAGAGGGTACATCAGTTGCTGTGGATGACACATCTAATTGTGGTGGAGTGGTAAATTGTTCGCCCGATCCCCGACCAGCAGTAGTAAAAGAACACCAAACCCTGCGTGGTCCACGAATATATATCTGGAGTGTCATCTGTGGAGCTTGATCTGAAACTGGGGCTGGTTGTTGTGGCTGCTCATCGATTTCTGCCTCGAGTCGTACATCACTGAAGAATTCATCAATTGTGAATTCAGTGTGAGCGAAACTATAATCTACCACATCCTCAGAATCATCAGCACTGCAGTGGCACTGGAGGTACTCGAATGTTGTCCCTTGTCTCTCATCATCGCCTCCGCATAGTCACGTGCCACAGCAATGATACGACCCCACTCATCGCAGTTGGGGTATAACACCAACCCCCTTGCGAGCACTTCACTGATGTTATGCATAACTCCCCCCTGTTAACAAAAGGTTAAATATATTAACAGTTGTTATAAATTCATTTATCACTTTCTAAAAATGTAACACACATATAAAATTCTTACCGAGTGAGGTGCGACATAGCCTAGATGATACTGTGGGGGGTGGTGGAGGTGTGATGTGTCTGACTGTTCTCTCCCAGTACCACTCCATATATCTCCTCGAACTCCGGGTGGCAGAGAACTGGTGGATGTGATCCAAGCGTTGGTCCCAACGCTCGATATAAGTCTTGTGAAAAACCATCCAATTAACATCTTGTCTACCTCTCCTGTTTACCCGGTCGATGGCCTCCACATCATTTGGAATGTACTGATGCCATCCAAATTGACGTGCGACTCGATCTGGCACGTGCATCTCCACAATATCATAGCATATAAGTGGCACCCTAGCCGTCCACAACTCCATATGATCCATACATGCAGGTGGTAGTGTCTTATATGTGGAAGCATAAGGTTGCCATATAACTACCAAAAATCAAATTTGTAATTAGTGTCACAATTAACATGTTCCTATATGATGTGTGAAATATAACTATAATTGTATACTCACTTGTGACCCTAGCTGATAGTCCAGTTGTGCCCTGTAGTATATGAGAACACGTGCATTTTCATCGAACCTCTGAGTCACATTCCACCTGAAATAACAAATCCAAACAAGTCTTATTTTCTGTGAACTGACAAAAGAAGATGAAAATAAAAACATTACCTTGCTCCCAATGGTTGATCTTCAAGAGCAAAATCTAGATCATGTAAGTTCGGTCGTCCCACGTGTAATCTCTCCCACGACCATAGCTGCGTCGAAAAAAAATCATAAATGTGATAGTTAAAAAAGTGAGTAATAGAATGAAAGAAAATTAGGGTTTTCATCTTACTTGTAGCAGAGAATAAAAACCATGAGATCCTGCCGACATCTTCTCTCCAAGCACACTACCCCTATACAACGCTCTATACAAGTGAGCCAAAGCAGCTGCACCTCAGGAATATCGGCCAGCATCCTCAAGATCTCCAAGCAAATAAAGGTAGCACGCATGTATCTTATTTCCTGTGCCATTAGCGAAGATGGTCGTTCCAAGCACAAATAAGAGGAATGCACGTGCATACTGCTGGAGGATATCGTCATGCAAATCAACATCTGGTACGACGCTGAATGTTTCTTTAAGCTAGGAGAGAGAAATTCTTTCACCCTTGATCTTATCTGCAGGGGGGCCAACACCTAACAGCTCCTCACAAACGCCCGCCCAATCGTCGCAATTAGTGATATCGGTCACGGGCTTGCCATCAATGGGAAGTCCAGTCAAAACAACAACATCCTGAAGTGTGATAGTCATCTCGCCATGTTGCAGATGAAATGTGTTGGTTTCTGGTCTCCATCTCTCAGTCAATGCTTGCAGAAGTCGATGATCTGATCTGATATATCCCATCTGTGTCAAATAGTACAACCCTTGACACAGATGGGATAAAAACCATGAGATCCTGCCAACATCTTTCTCCAAGCACACTACCCCTATACAACACTCTATACAAATGGGCCAAAGCAGCACCCCAGGAATATCGGCCAGCATCCTCAAGATCTCCAAGCAAATAAAGATAGCACGCAATGCCACTTGGGTACCGATCGAAATAATCAAGTCGTGCTGCGTGGTTTATAAAAACCGTTGGTTTAACCGGTGGGTTAATTGAGTTTTACCTTTTTTATACCATTGTGTTTTAAGGGTAAATTGAACCGAAATTCAAAGTGGATAAAAGTTTTACCAGTTCAACCCACTTGGTGGCCTTAATATTAACAAAGTCATTTGGGCAGTTTGAGTTGATACAAACTAGACGCTGTAGAATACTCATATCCTATTAGATAGTTTTTATGCAATTTGTTGGATGCTTCTTAATCTACGTGGGTCACATGCATGTATATAATTCACTGTGAGATTTAAAAAGGAGAGTAAATGAAATATTATTATATAAAATACATGACGAATGTGATTGTTATAAGGTAAGTAAACAGTTTTTAAGGTTGGCTGCTTCTGTAACACTACTTGGCTTAATTTATGAATGATATACATTCTATCTCTAAAAAAAAAAAAAAAAGGTCATGTGGCTGACCTTACTATCGAGCTGGGAAGGTTACCTCCGCCTGTTTGTTTCGGTCCCACAAAAATTCTTTCTGTCAACTATGATTTCATATAAAAAAAAACTGGTAACCAGACGTTGATAAAACATTTATGATTAACATGGTTTGGTCAACCAAAGGTTGGTTTAAAAGAGAGAGAGAGAGAGAGAGAGAGAGAGAGAGAGACTAAATGCAACAATGGTAAGGTAATGTTTCTTTGTGGTGCTTCAATTTTATGAACCTTATCAATGTTACTTTCACAGGTTTCTACTGGTTGGATCAGTTGCCCTCTGAATATGACAACAAACAAACTTCAATAACAGTTCCTTGGGGGTAATTGAAAGTGTTATGGTTGTAGGGCACAAGGCTCCAAAATTCCCTAATAACTGTAATTTCACGGAAACAGAGTTTCTTTCTTTCACTGTCCTCCGATGGAGACGTGTTTTACGTGTTCTTTTACGTAAAAAGAGTTTCTTTCTTTCACTGTCCTCCGATGAGACGTGTTTATAAACTGTAATTTTACCTTTGAATATTGCGCAACTGATGGAATATTGGGTAACTAAATCAAATCAATATGCGCAGAATTGCATATCTATGCAGCTCACAGAAGTTGTCAAGAAAATTTCATGAAAACCGTTTGCAAGTGATCTCATACAACCTCTTTCAAATAATCTAAGGTTACACATTATGAAACCAAGGAGAATATATTTTATTTCTCATAAAAAAAAAAGACGGCTCACATGAATATGCATTCACAATTGCACGATCCCCAGATCTCATTTGTCATACCAATATTATTTTGGCATGTGCATCACACACCGTAAACACTTCCCTTCTCTCATCAGGTTGAATGCTTCATTGATATCCTCAAATTGTACCTCATGTGTGACAAGCTTGTCGATTTCGATTTCCTACATGTTCAAATTTCAGATGTCATCAATAGATTGACACAGCTAAGAAATTGGTCAGGACAATACGACACTGTGAAAAGGATTGTAAGTCTCTTTCAGGTGTCAAAAGATACAACATGATGAAACTGGAGTAGTTAAGCAAGAATATGCAAATGAATAACTAAAGAAAAATGACAAAGATGATTTCAGCATATGATGCCCAGATACATGGCGGTTGCCCAGATAACCAAGCTGCCTTAGTCTGTATAAATGCAGCAACATCATCCAATCAGATACCTTATCTAAATGCAAAATGAAACCAAGTGGAAGTTGTAGTACCTTCTGAAGATATTTATCTATTAATGATGGGAGCTCAGTTTTTGGTTTCCATCCTCCAAAAAGAGAACCTTTTAATGTTCTTCCCGAAAGAAGCAATGCATAATGAGCTGAGACCTCCGGTTTAACTTTTGGTACACCTAAAGATACAGTCACTCCCCAACCCTAAAGAAAAGAGAAGACAAAAAGAATGATTGTTTAATATTATAAAAATTCCATGGTGATGAAGAAGAAAGAAAAGATAGCGTGAAAATCACATCACAACAAGATTGCAACGCAGTGGACACAATTCCTGTATCACCAATACATTCAAATGAGTAATCCGCCCCTCCATCAGTAATGCGCTTCACAACCTGAAATTTAACAGAACGATTAATGGGTTTTAATTAGCAAATTCATAATTTCCAAAAGACCCAAGAAACATTATTAATGATAAATTCAATCTTTAAGTAACTCAATGAAAATAAACATGATTTGAGCAGTGCTTTGAGCAGTCGGTACTCTGATCATGCCAAAGTGGTATATATTGAATTTAGAATGAGTTGGGCATGGTTGAAATTCAACTTCTTACTCCATCTCATGATTATCACCCTTCCCTGAATTGATATTTTGGTTCCAGTAAATCATATATGGATGAGATATATTTATACAATTATCTGGACCCTAACAAGGAGACCCAATATAATTCTATTGAGATGACATATTCAGTGAAGTTTGTTTTGTGCATAGAAGGTAATGCATTTATAAGTGGATCTCACGACAAGTATACAAGGTACAGGAGAGATGAAAGGCAGATGAAACTGACATACCTGTTGAATTGGTTCATCATAATCAGACGGATTAATGAATTCTGTTATTCCGAAGTCCTTCCCTGCATGAGGAGACTTTTTAGAAATTCTGTTACAGAACATTACAGTGTATCTTTGCAACTAGCTACAGTCTATAGAAGTACCTTTTTCTTTCTTTTCAGGATTAGTATCCACACCAATTATTTGGGAGGCCCCCCTTAGTTTGGCACCTTGAGCAACCTATGTTAATGAGGAAACATTACAAACCTGACAAACGAAAAGAATGATGATCCCAAAAGAAATTGCTTGTAGGTTACTTACTGAAAGGCCTACAGTACCAAGACCAAATATAACAACAGTTGACCCTTCAGACACGTCTGCAACTTTCCAAGCCGCACCCAGACCTGTGACATGATACCATTTAGACAGTATGAGAACACTTACACTGGATCTTCATTATTATTGACATAGAATGCCTTACATCAAAACTAAAATATTTCATGGCGAGATCTGAATGTTTATACAGAAGCAGCATGCCACTGAAGTTTAATCAGAAGGACCTGTCATCAATTCCTTGGCCACCATATAGTGAATAACGAAATTTACCTCATTGATTATACAAATTAAGATCAAGGCTTAACCAACCGGACAAAAGGTCTTTCACTTCCATGAATTGGTTGAGGGTTCACATTTAATGTAAGGTCTGCAATTCTCTCTCAGCCAGAGAGACTTACCACAGGCACAAATCCAAATATGTATATGCACAGACAAAATCTATCATAGGCTTCTAGCTAAATTCATGTAGTATACAGTGCATGAGTAGATCAGTCATTCCCATTACTTTACCATTTAGTTAAGAGAGCATAAAAAATATATTACAAAGACTTGAACAGTACAAAACACCAGATTAACTACAAGAATTGAATGATACCTGCAGCCGCACCACAGCTAAGCAGGCATATCTTCTCCATCGGAGCGGCAGAGTTGATCTTAACAGCACAGCCGGAGTGGACCACCGTGTACTCGCTGAAGCTCGAAACCCCACAATAGTGGTACACTGGTTTCCCTTTTATGGAGAATCGAGTCTTCTGATCGCTGTGCATGACCCCTCTCCTTTCCAGGCCCAATACCTGGCACATGTTACTTTTTCCAGAGATGCAATGTTTGCACTTCTTGCATTCTCCAATGAATACTGTAATCACATGATCTCCCACTTTGAACTCGGTCACTCCGTCCCCAATACTCTCAACAATCCTGCAAATCATGTGAAGAAGATGCACAGATTTAACACCTTATTCTTCATTCCTGATGCAACCACGTATAGATAGCTAAATAGGTGAAATGTTTTGAGACTGAATCAGATGAAGAAACAACCCAGATGCTTCATGGCCAAAAATTCTTGGAAATAGTGCGGGCTGAGCCTGCATTAAATAATCATGAAATTTTTTAATTCCATGACAAACATCAGATCAACAAGGGAATGGTTGTCCAATAATAATCAAAACAGATTCATTTCATCATCAGAAAATCAATAAATCCTTCATCAAAATATGTTCAAACATGTATTCTACACACTTCAATAGGTACTAATAAGTGAAAGGGATCTGACGATGACCTTGGATTCCCATTGGGTGACATCACTACGGCAGAGGGAGGTGCAGACGACCTTGATGCGTATCTCCATGGGCTTTGGAGGATCCACCTCCACCTCCTCCACCACCAACGCCTCTCCTGCTCCCCATGCCACCGCAGCTGCACCCCCCGAAGAACAAAATCATCAACCCATTAAAACAACAACTCAGCACAATCGAATAAAAATAAACTCTATACACGAAATCTTTGACGCCTATTTCACCTCTGCAGGTGATCACCCCTGGATTTGAGGAAGCCATCAAAAGCACAAAACAGAAATCAATGGACAAAAGAGACAGTGACCACCTCTACTTTAACCGTTAGGTGACACCTAACGCAGGTGCCGAAGTCACCAAACACAAATGATAAAAAAGTAAAAACGAAAAGCATCGAATGCACGTGTCACACAACCGTTCGAACTCTCCACCGTTTGATGCGAAAGAGAGAGATTAAAAAAAAAATGGGAATGTTGACGAAGAGTAGTAAAAACGAGAGCGAATTCATCCGAAACGTATGCACAGCCTTCTTCAGAGGCAATTGGTCCACCAACAACGCACGCCTCACGTCGTCCATCACGCACCGCATATTGCTCCAACTCTCGTCTTCGCCCAATGACGACCGCGCCTCCGTCTCATGGTCCTTCTTCAAATGGCTCCCCGACCGCCGCCACTCCCCCGAGTCCACATGGACCATGCTTCGCGTCCTCGCCCGCCACCGCCGCTTCTCCGACGCCGAACGTCTCCTCCGCAGGATCGCCTTCACAGGCTCCTTCTCTTCGCCTCCCGTTCTCAACTCTCTTATGGGAACAGACAACAATGCCGATCAAAATGCGGGCTTGGATTCTCAGATACTGAGCTGGCTCATCGTGCTCTACTCCAAGGCGGGGATGACCCGAGAAGCTTCGCAGATCTTCGACCGCTTCAGGGGATGAAACCCGCCCTCCACGCCTGCACGTCTCTGTTGAACGCGCTCGACAAGGCGAGGCTCACCGCGTCCGCGTGGAAGGCGTTCAACGAAATGCTTCAAATGGGGATCTCCCCCAACGCGTACGTGTTCAACGCGATGTTCCACGCATGTCATGAAGCCGAGCGGCTCCTGGTGGAGATGGAGGAGAGGCACGTCTCGCCCGACCGGTTCACGTATAACACGCTGATCTCCCTCTTCTCCAAGAGAGGCATGCACTATGAGGCCCTCGCCATCCAAGACAGGATGGCGAGGGAAGGCATCCCTCCCGACATCGTCACCTACAATTCTCTCATGCATGGGCTCTGCAAGGACGGACGGATGAGAGAGGCTTTCAGGCTCTTGGAGGAAATCAAGGCTGCTGCGGGCAATCGGATCACGTACACGACCATGATCGATGGTTGCTGTCGCTCGGGTGATATCGAAGGAGCGTTCGAACTGCGCGCGGAGATGGAGGGGAAGGGGCTCGTTCCAGAGGTCGCGACTTACAATGCGATGTTACGTGGGCTTTGTGCGCGGGGGATGATGAAGGGTGCAAATGAACTTCTGAATGAGATGGATGAGAGGAAGGTGGAGCCTGATAGCATCACATGCAACACTCTCATCAATGCCTATGGAAAGATTGGGGACATGGCCACTGCGTGGAGGGTCCGGAACAGGATGCTCGAGTCGGGGCTGGCCCTTGATGGGTTCACTTACAAGGCGCTCATTCGCGGTTTCTGCAACGCTAAGGAGTTCGATGAGGCCAAGGAAGTACTCCTTGACCTGATCTCTGCTGGTATAACAAATGCATTTTGCTTGGCATTGTTGTATACTGTGTTTATATATATATATATATATATAGATTTCCGATAATATGCGGTCGGTGCGGTCGTGCGGATTCGACGTGCGTCGTCCGATCGCGGGTCCATCGCATCCAACGGTCGACGTGAATCGCACCCGACCGTCCGATGCGATGGACCCGTGATCGACGGCCCGTGAATCGCGACCGCACGACCGCACGACCGTATAATATCACGACTCATATATATATATATATAACATATTGAATCATATCAATGCAGGATTCACGCCGAGTTATAGCACATATTCTTGGATCGTGGATGGCTATTGCGACCAGAAGAATGAAGAGGCGGTTCTTGGAAGCTGTACAGAGATTCGGAGGCTTTGCAAGAGGGGATTGGTGGACTGCTCGTGGAAGCTGTACAGAGATATGAAATTGAAGGGCGTGACGGGCGATAGTCTGGTGTATGCTGGGATGGCTTTTGCTTTCTTGGGTGCTGGGAAGCAAATGGCGGCATTGGATATGTTGGATGAGATGGTAAACAAACAGATGATCGTCACTGCTAGACTCTATGGCTGCCTCAAGGCTTCTTATACAAACGAGAATGGAATGTTGGATCAACTTTGGTATCACGCCAGTAAGAAGGGATTGATTCCAAAGCACGTTCTCAAGTTGATACGACAATCGAAACAGAACACCTCCTCCGGGGGCTAAATATTGAAATGGAAGAAGTGTTGCAGAGCAGTTCTGGCTTTTGTTGCTAGAAATTGTGGTGCCACTGCTCAGGATCAGTGGAGTCTACCAGAGATTGGCTATCATCCAGCATGTTAGGTCACGCGACCCACGCTCACTACTTTGCATGGGCTTAAGATTGACATTTCCTTTACCAAACCATTGTGCAAATGATAAGTTTCCAGCAGTTCGAGAATGTTGATGTTGATGGGGATTCAGGTAAACAGTGCTGGAAATAAAGTAATTTTAGCTCATTAGCTTCAAACAAGTGTCTTCATTATACTTTCAGAGTGAGGTCTCTGTGGTCCTTGAAGCAAATTCGAGGCCTGGGATTGGTCCCAAGACAACATTTATTGGGGTATATGCATCAGGTTATGCCAAGGTGTTCTAGGACTCGCATTTTCTGATCAAATATTTCAAGGAGCAGATGCAAGTGTTCTACTTGAGCAGGACATGTTTATCCTTCTGTATTTTGACGTAATTTATATGATGCAATCAAAGGACAGGTTTATCTATATCAAACTTTGTTGTTCAATACAATTCATACTTGAGGAAAAACAAGGGAAAAAATGCCCTAGAAAATCACTCCATACACCAATCAAGTATCTACTACACCTCAGGTATTAGTTGTTTTCCATTATCTCTTTTCACCAGAACAAACATGGCTACTCGATGACTACGATATTCAGGACACCACTGCGCTTGATCAACATGACCAACTAAGAAATCCTCCAGCGCAGCTTCCAAGAAGCATTCCAGCACAACATCTGTCAGATTGATATAAATATCTTATCAATATTGCACATTGAAGGGAAGAATTATATTAGGATGTTCTGATGGATGTGATCAAGAGCATACCATTTCTTGATTCTCCGGTCAGAAAGATTGTGGTGTTGCTTCCGCTAAGGCCCTTTAGAGTAGCTAGTAGATCTGCCACTGCTGCTTCAGAATAGATCACATCTGATCCAAGCACTAAGCACATCAACAACAATTTAATTAAACATTTACACTTTAATATGAATCTAGATGGACAAAAGCATTCGCATGTATCATGCTCCAGCTATCTAGCCATCAAAGAGTAAAGACATTGAAATTACATCACATTGTACACTATATTAGGAAAGTCAACATGAAAGTTCCTCACTGCATGAAATGGAATATAACTCCACCATGAGGAGAGAGATTTTAATGATCAAATTAACAGCACAACCACAACCAGCCGTTCTAACTTCAATAATGCTCAATGATCTTTAGTTACATATTATGAAATACACAATTATAGCAAACTTTGTTCTTTTGACTAGAAAGGAAATAAAAAGCGTACCAAAGTCTGGCAATGGCTCAATAAATTCACAGTTCAGATCATCACCCCATGTAAGCTCACGAACAGCTGCAGAACCACGCATGTTCCCTTCAATTACATTGCATTCAACATTCTGTTTCAGAAGCTTCAGCCGATCAGGCAGATCAGTGAGGATCACATCAGCACCCAGAAGAGCTGATATGCATCTGGATGCATGAATTTCAAAATATCCCAATAAGCAAAATGCCTTCTTTCATACATAATTACAAACAAGATCTATGCCTGTGTTAAAGATATTAGTTTGTTATGATATTAGTTTGTTAGTGTGTTACACGTGTAACACCACCTTGTACTATTATATAAAGGGCTTTAGTCCCTCTCTAATAGAACAAGGATTTTAGGGCTTCATTATTATTATTTTCTCTCCCTTATTTCTAACATGGTATCAGAGCCATAAACCCTAGATCCACAAAAATTTATCTTCTTCTTCCCCGCTCCGATTGGGGAGTCTTCAATCGGAGCGGGGGAGGATTTTTGACCATCGTCGTTGTGTTGTCGTTGTCTTCATCGCGCCGTTGTTCACGTTCGTCATCTTCTTCGCGACGTTCGTCGCACGTCGCCCCCGCTGCCCCGGATACACGTCTGAGCCGGGCGCTGCCCCGGCCCCGTCCGCACTGCCGCAGCCGCAAAAAAAAAAAAAAAAAAAAAAGAGAGGAATTTTTGGATTTGGTGGATGGAGTCCGTAAGTAGCAGCAGAAGAAAAAAAAAGAAAAAAAAAGAGAGAGTTGGTGGAGTCCACGTCAGCAGCAGCAAAAACAAAAAAGGAAAACAAATCTGGTGCACGATAGCGCAAATCTGCGCTATCGTGCACCTGACCCAGATCCCGCACCAGTAGTACGGCCCACCGACCTGCGTCCACCCGGATCTGATCCGGATCCAGAAGCCCATCTGCCCGGATCTGCCGTCACCGTCGGCACCTCCGGCCACCGTTCGACTGCCGCCGGTCGTCGTCCGGCATCGCCGACCATCGTCGACATTGTTTTTGATGCATTTCTTTCCTGGATTGTTACGACCTCGTTCGGACTCCGAAACTAGTCATTCAGATACTCATTTTGTTCAGTTTTTTATTCTCTACGCATCCGTATATGTCTTTTCCCATTTTCTTTTGATTTCCGTCAGTTGCAACATCATTATTTCTTTTCTTCCTTGGGTCTCCTTCTTCTTCTTTGAGATCCTGTTCCAGCGTTGTCGTTTTCGCACGCTACTGTCGTTATCGTCTCGCGTGCCGTCAACTTCGCACGCCGTCGTCGTTCGCCAAGTGGCGTCGTTTTTATACAGCATCGCTGCCTCTGTGCGCTATCGTATTCGCGCACCGTCGTTTTCGTGCGCCGTTGTTTTTCGCGCACCGTTATTTCCGTGCGTCGTTGTTCCCGCGCACCGTTGTTTTCTTTATTCTTCTTCTCTGTCAGCGCGCCTCTCTTCTTGCGCTAGTCTGCACCGTTTGCGTTGCCATTCGCGTCGCGTTTCTTCTATTTCTTCTTCTCCGTTGGCGCATGTTCGCGCTCGTCTGCACCAACCGCCACCGGCCGTCCGTCACTGTTCCCACCGTCGTCTCATTTTTATGCAAACTCTAAGGGTTCTACCCTTCAGAGTTTGGGAGAGGGTGTTAAAGAACCCCACCACCATTGTCCGCGTGCTGTCTCCGCTGCCTGTCCGCGTTCGTGTTAAAGAACTCCACCACCATTGTCCGCGTGCTGTCTCCGCTGCCTGTCCGCGTTCGTCTGTGCCCTCCGTCTTCTCTTTGAACCTCCGTGAGCCCTACGTGCGCCATCTGATCTAGTTGACCAGCAATTCCGACTGACTCAAAGAGCGGGAGCGACTTTGACTGACTCAAGAAGAGCGGGAGCGACTCTGACTGACTCAAAGAGCGGGAGCGACTTCGACTGACTCAAAGAGCGGGAGCGACTCTGACTGACTCAAAGAGCGGGAGCGACTTCGACTGACTCAAAGAGCGGGAGCGACTTCGACTGACTCAAGAAGAGCGGGAGCGAAGTGATGGATCCAAAAGACAGATGACGATTATCAATTCACAAAAATAAATTGGAGGTGTTTGAAAATAAGATGTTTAGTTTATCATCTTTGTGTAAACTCTAAGGGTACAACCCTTCAGAGTTTAGGAGAGGGTGTTAAAGATATTAGTTTGTTATGATATTAGTTTGTTAGTGTGTTACACGTGTAACACCACCTTGTACTATTATATAAAGGGCTTTAGTCCCTCTCTAATGGAACAAGGATTTTAGGACTTCATTATTATTATTTTCTCTCCCTTATTTCTAACAGCCTGATAATAAAAACTCGATCAAGGACATATGAACAACCAAATACAACATCACGACAATCAAAACGGCGTGTGGGTGTGGGAGTGCGCGTGAGTGTTCTGTGCGTACGCGCGAGTGTGTGTTAAATTGAAGATTATTACCCAACGAGACCGCAGCCAGAGCCGAGCTCGATGACCTTCTTCCCATGAAGGACGAGGGTCCCCGGATCGACCGAGTGTTCCAAGAACTTGCCGAGGACGACCCCACTGTCCCACATCACCGCCCGTCACTCCCACCGAGCACTGCAAAATACATAACTATTGTTTATAGAGGGACGCCTGTAAAGAAGCCGTATTGGAGGGGGTCACACACACCATGGAGGAGGGGGACTGGATGATGGAGAGATGGCGTCCGCAGGAGTCGATGCGGAGGAGAGATGACGAGTGTCGGACGAACGCGTTGGGTTTGGAGAGCGTTGGCTGTTGGAAAGACCAGAGTAGCAGTATCTCTTCCGGGGCGTCCTCCACCGCCCGCACACGCCCACCATATGAGCCCATCACGATTAGCTCCTCCTCCTCCGCCTCTGCTTCTTGTCCAACTCCCGCCACGCCCGTCCCGTCCCCATCTTTGAAAACCAATATACAAAAATGATTCGGCAGAAAACTAAATTTGCTACCGAAGTTAGATCGGCTTTTGCGTTTGGCAAGGGTTTAACTCCATCAGAATACTGAAGAGAAGTGAGTGTTCATGGCATTCATTTATGGATGAGACATTCATAGCATAACAAATTAGCAATAGCATTCCCAACGCATTTATCTCTTCTTCAACAAACAAACAGAAGCAGGTGAGATCTCTCTAAAATCATTTCCAAATTCAATATGGAATAACTACTGTTCGCCATCAATTCCAACTATTTGACCCACAGCTAATTTCAAAAATACAGGAATCAAAAGAAATAAAGACCCAAAAACGCAAGATGGGACGGGAACGACAATAATCATAATTTACAACAATGTCACAGCCGCTTTGAGCACAACCAGATTAGCATTGCAAATCCACCACCCAGCCAATTCAGTGAACCAACTCGTGTTTCGGCGTTCCCAAAAATCGATATCTGTTATTTTTCTATCCATCGGGGGTTGTACTGGAAATGCCTGATGATGTAATCTCTTTACAGCCCATGTGAGAAGAAAGCGCATGAAGTGAACAATTCATCCAATCGGGCCTTCACAAGAAGTATGGGACACCCGTCCTGGGACCTCTCATCTGATTGTTCTCTTCAGTTTCAGTAAAGAACTTCACCTCTCTCTCCTACATTTAACAAGAGCACAAACAGAATCCCTCAGCGAAGGGAACACTAATAAAAGAACATTGCACATTAGACTTCTGAGAAAATATAAGAACCTTTGCCCCAAATACAAGCTTTCATAAAAAAGTGCAACATTCAGTTGATATTAAGGATTCATTATTGTTTTAAGAAAAAATTTGCAACTAATATGGCATAAATGTTGTATCTGTTGGCAAAAGAATGAAAGAACACACCCCGATTTTTCTAATACCTTTTATTTTTGATAGGTAAGTGGTGGGTCTTGAACCCAAGACCTCATGGTTGCAAAATTTTTAGCAGCCATTAAGCTATCGGCCCAAGACCCTTTTTGGTTCTAATCAAATCTTTACCTAGATGAACTTATGCAGGTGTCTAGTAAATGTGTTGGGAGTAATCAACAAAGAAAAGATTATACTACCATGTTCTCGTTGAAACTCAGTATAGAAGCCACATTGCCACACCGATAGCAATAATTAGGTGCAGACCAGACCTGCAGGAACCCCCCCACCAAACAAAAAAGTCAGTCATCATTTGTCTCAGGTCTGAAGAGTGAGCAACACAAGTGAGTGCAAGCGGATCAATAACCATTCATAAATAAGCTTATAGTATGATTTTCAAATGATGAAAATGCAGCAGCAGCGATGAACTCACAGTTACAAGACCCTTGTCCTGAAACATGTACTTGAGACCTTCCTGCACAAGCTGGTGTGCTCGGCAAACCAAGTCCAGGCTGTTTATATGATTGAACTGGGGAAAGCAAAACGCCGGGTGTGAAACTCACACACAATAAAAACAGGAATGAAGAACAAATTAGTGTGATCATTTTACCTCTGATGTAACCCTAGACCCAAATAGCCAACCCGCACCACGCGGACTGACAGCCCATGTTTCAATCTCTTCAGGGTCGCTCCACATAAGATCACAAAAGGGTCCTTCATGAGGTATTTCGCAATTTCGTTCAATGACCCTAATCTATCATGAAGAAAACATATGAAAGGAGACATCAAGCTTACATGAAAACCAAGCATATATTGGTATTCATTGCCCAGTCCATTAGAGGATGACAAAAGATGATTTTAAGGACCTGCAATACATCTAATGAATTATGACAAGTTCCATTTATTTAACCATCAAACAAGAACAGACCTGATCAACTGTCCGGACATCAGGGGAAAGACCACCATGGACACAAAGCACCTGGAATTCTCAAATAGAAAAAAAATCTATTAAAAAAATAACCCAGAAATTGCTCGTAAAAAATTGCAAACCAGTGGAAATCTATAACGTGTTAGAAGGAAACTAGATAAGAAACAGCACATACAGTTCCATCAATTATTGCTGAAAGGGTGAGGTAGTCAAAAACATCAGTGCAATAGCGCCAGGCATTAGCATTTCCATACTTCCTCTGGCATTCATCATAGAAACCATAGACCTGGCAAAGGAAGCAGCAAATGATAGCATATACCCAGTGAAACTTTGAATACATCAATTCTATGAAAACTCACTGCAGACACAAGTGTGGATAAATAAGAAATGACAGGTTGGAAAAACATTCAACATCTACTATTATTTTAAGTATACATAATATGCCCGACCATCTTTGGAGATCCCTCATCTCTGTTGTTCGAGGGGTATCATTTTCTTAATATGTTGTTCCTATCCTTCTTCAGAAAGGAAGGCCCAACCACGAGTAAAATATGCTCATGCAGAAACAAAATCACCACAAGTCAATGTGCACACATTCTCGAGATTAGCAAATTCGATCATCAAAATGATAGAACAGTTATATTCTATATAACTGGGATTCAGAATCCCCATGTGAAAAGCAAAACCAAGCAATGCCCTTCCCCAAGCTTTAAAAACAATCCTCTTGATGGTAGTTATATGTTTCAACCATTATATAAATAAAATTTAGAAAACATCCAAGCTACAACTCATCTTTTTTAATATATGAATATTTACCAAAATGTCCCTGTTCAGATGGTTTTTTTGCCAATTCCTAGAAAAGATCTTGTTCATCTCTCAAAATGCCCCTAATTGTCTTAATAAAATCAGGGACAGCCCCTACTTTTTCTTCTAATTAGCAAATTCGCAATGCACATGCAATCTCCAGTCCCAGAGTCCACATAAATTAAGTCAGCATCTCTACCATTTATCTGTTTTGAGCATAGTGGATTTCAAATGTAGACAATGCTTCATCACTACGATGAGGTCCAGCTGATGAAAAAAGTCCAAATTATGATAAGGAAAAGTGTGTTCTCATCCAGTCATGTAAGATAAAAAAAAGTTTGGCATGTCGTAGGATGATAATAAAATTCAACATGGATCAGTAATCACTCACAAGTATCCTTCAGCAGGAAGGCATCTTATATAATGAATAAATTTGCAACATCAATAATCTGTGAATAAATTACTAAAATCCACGACTAACTGGGAATGACCATGACAAGCTATACATTCAAATATGATTGATCACATATATGAAATTCTCCATGGAAAAACATATTTAACACTTGAATCTGAAAGCATAAGTTCTCGCATTGAGTAAATATACATATATGCAAAAAATAGTTGCAATAATAGATGCTTTCCAGTTTTCATTCTCTTACATATTCCGATAACGTGATGAGAAATGGAAAGTGGAAAGGTACCCCAAAATTTGGAGAGCACTTGCATTTTCTACAAAAAAAATTCTGAACATGCATGTATATCTAATATACATTGTTTGGGATTGGACCCATGACTCAATATATGACAACTACATTTGCAACCATGACACAACTAATTATGACAGAACATAATAAATAATCCTAACAGGCAGGTTTCTCAACCACATAAAAGAAAATTGTTGCTCTGATACAACTCAATAGAATAGCATACCTGTGTTAACTGCCTACTTTCATGGTTCCCACGCAAGAGAGTTATATTTGCAGGATATCTGATGATAACATGCAAAGGTAAGATATATGTGCCACAATAAAAAAAAATACGCTAGTTTTTTTATAACTATACAAAAAACTAGCAATAAACTTGAAAGACATTCACTGAAACTAGTCATGCAGCAGCTATCATTTAGTGTCATTGTACGACACTCAACAGTCTTCTTAAGGAAATCATACAGTTCAATTGAACAATAAGCAATCAATTAAACAAAGGGAAGGCATAACATAACCCTAAAAAGTGATATGAGAATGAAGGACTGCAGCAGACTACCTAGCTTTCAAAAGGAGGAGGATTGTGAAAACTTCAAGACTGTTGTATCCACGATCAACAAAATCACCCTGACAGTTAAAAGAAATAACATGCAAATGATAATGGGATACAAAGTTGAAGTCCCTGATCCAGAATGTAATTGTTCTATGGAGCATAAAAACTTGCCATAAAAATGTAGTTTGTCTCAGGTACATGTCCTCCTGTCTGAAAGAGCTTCATTAGGTCATGAAACTGGCCATGTATATCCCCACAAACAGTCACTGGGCTATTGACAGGTTGGACATTAGATTCCTCAATCAGAATCTCTTTCACCTGAGTATGATTTACAATAACAAATGAAAAGAAAGTAAGACCCAATCCTTTTCGGAAGCTTCTGAAAATAAAATAACAAAATGAGCTTTCTTGCAATGCAACTACTTCTGATTTCTATTGTCAACTAAAAATAAAAAATTCCCATGCTGAGCTTGTATGCATTGAACTTCTGGTAGAATTAATTCAAGCAACCATTAAGAAATAAGATACATATTTCACACGTGTCACCTAAAAAAATGCTGAATATTCACAAGGTTTTATGGTTTATTTTCCCTCAATAGATCCAACCATGGTAATTGAATTATTATCCTAAGGTTCATCAAACTCACGTGAAACTATGAACAAATTTACAACCATATATATATATATCGGAACCAAATACACAATCTATTGGCAAGTATTGTGGGGGTAAACAAGAGATCAAATGCTCTAATGAGTGTCAAAATTCAGGATATCCTTTGATAACTCTAATATAAAGAATAATACAAATAAGGGCAACAAAGAAGCTGTGTGAAAATTAGAAAGGTATCCCTGCTCACCAGAATAAGAACAATAAAGGAAAGACAACTCCTAGTCGACAACTAACTCAGCTTTCTTTCCCTTCCCATGAGATAATTCTCTTGATTTGAGGAAGAGAATATCTTACTTGACATAGAATAATTAAAATCAATCACTTCTTCTATCTTCTTTTCTAATATGCCATCTTTCAATTTCGATTTGGACCAAATACTTAAAGGAGCCCAGAGAGTGTACTGCCAAATCAAACCCCACCCCCAACACAAAAAAAGGAGGGGGGAACAATAAGTCACCGCAAATCTTCCCCCAAAACGAACTTCATTTCAACAGAAGACACTTTATGCACATGTATACCAGGTAATGCACTCAATTCAACAAGATAAACAGAAACCCTCACATACCCTAATCGCGTTCCACTAGCCAGGAACAAAGAAATATCACATATAATTAAGCAAAATATAAAAAATTTCTCACACACATCCAACAAAGCAGGAACAACCGATTGATCAAGGAACATCCATAACAACAGGCAATGCAAACATAAAGACAAGAAGCCAAAGTAACTAAACATACAAAACCCTAATTCCGTCGATTGCTCTATATATTAAGCACAAACAAATCAAGGAAAAGATGCCGATGCCCTAGAATCGAGAGGGGATTGGGGAGAGATTACGTATTCACAGAGAAGTTGGAGTTCGTCCTCCGACAGATGATTCCCTTCTTTAACCTTCGAGATCCACAGATCCAGATCCATGGCCGTCTCTCTTCAAAGATTTTCCGAAGGGGAGAGAGAGAGAGAGAGAGATTTGAGAGGCTTGAGGAGAGAATAAAATCGAGATGTCGAGAGGAAATGAAGGGGCAAAAGAGTCAATACGATTCTATCTCCGAACGGCTTTCTCTCGCCGTTGGCGTCTGGACGGCTGTTTTTTTAAGGGGCAAATATTTTTCAGGGACACCGGTTATATAAGATCACGAATCGGGAACGATCATTTAATCACGATAACACCCCTGGACATCATTGGTATGGACGTATGAGGTCTTTCGTTTTCGGGAAAAATCCATACAACCCCCTCAAATCTAACTATAATCTATATAACCCCCTGCCTTTTCTTAAAATTCATATAACCCTCTGAAAACACCTCATAAATTTAAATAACCTCCCGAACAAAATTTTTGTTAATAGATGATGAATATTTTGCGCATATTTCATTTGATTACCCCTGACTGAAAATATAATATACTAAAAAACCACTACAATGTGTTAAAAATTTAAAAATCCTATGAAGATAACTAATTTACCCTCTTTGAATATATGGTAAAACTCTATCCAGATGGATAAAATCGTCATTTATAGAAGATTTTTCACATTTTTAACACATTATAAGTTTTTTGGTATATAATATTTTAACCAAACATAATATTTATAAAATATTCATTATCTATAAACATAAATTTTATTCAAGAGATTATTTGATATACTAAGTGTTTTCAGAAGGTTATATGAATTTTATGAAAATTCAGGGGGTTTTATGGATTTTAGTCAGTTTACAGGGGGTTATATGGATTTTTCCCTTCGTTTTTCTTTGAAAGGGATGGCCGGGGCGGCCTCTGTGCTCTGGGGGAGGGGGGGGGGGATTTCCAACACTTGTTAAAAAAAATTATTAGTGGGGATGACGAATTTACAACATTATCCCTGTACCGTGAAAGTTATCTCAAATAGATTCCTAATAATTATTATACCTCAACCTACCTGAAGGGTTCACCAGATCAACGGTAGGGATGGTACATCGACCGCAGAAAACTAAAAAAACCAAATCAAACCTCTAAAATAAATTATCGATGATCAACGAATGGTTCACAAAACTGCATTTATCAATCGATTTCCATCGATGGGAGAAGAGATGAGTTCGAGTTCGAGTTCGGTGGCTTTGGATTCATCAAACAAAGGGTTTCAGGTCGAACAATCGTACTGTTTGTGTTCTAGGGTTTCTAATTCTTTTATATATAGTTATGCATCTTAACAGAATTACTTTTAATTTTTTTCTGCAGCTATTGAAGAAATCAGGATGGAAAGAGGGAACAGGTCTTGGTGTCTTGGAGCAGGTCCTCAATTTTTCTCTTTCCCTTTTTTTTCTCTTGATTTCTGAATTCTGATTCGCTTTATGCATGCAAACCACTAATTCATTGTGAGGTAATGGAATTCTGAAAGGATGTGATCAAGTTTTATTTAATTTGAAAAAGTTTATGGGTTGAGCATTCTTCTGAACGATATGCCTGATTCGGATTTTGTGAACATAGGGGTAAGAGGAAACTGATTTGTGAATTTTAGCTTGTTACTCATGTTGAAGAAAGCAGTCCTTCTAAATGAGGAATTGCAAAATACACCAACCCTATTTTACTTGTGTTATTTGTGTTCACTAATTTTTGTGTGATGCTTTATAATGTAAAGTCTAAAGCAAGACCATGAAACATCTTATTGGTCATATAGTCTAGACTGAATCAAGTGATTTGGTGGTTGGAAAACTTGGTGCTTTTATTTTATACATTTTGTCTACTGATTGTTATGATTGCTTTGGTGATGAAAGATGGAAAAAAGGGAGGAAAACTGTCAGTCTTTCGTGAGTTTTGATTATACTCTCATGAGGATAATTTTAGAGTGAAAGGTAAATTAGGACTAATTCTGTCATCTGGGACTGCAATTATGATTCTGAATGGATGCGACGAAATAAAGGGAAATGGACAAGGTATAGTGTGCAAATTGTGCATGCCAAAGCAAGGTAGCTGTATAATCATGCATGGTTGGGCTCCTTTTTATACTTCCTAGTCAGACTAATGTCCTTCCACATGGGTATGAGTCACATCTTTCATGAACATATCTTAGAGTTTGTGTTTTCCAATTGCAAATCATCTCGGTTTCTTTTGAGATTAGTCCTTTCTCTTTCTCGTCTTCATTGTGTTCCTCTTCCTTTTCTCTTCCAGCAGTCAAATCTAAAAGCTGTGTGTTTTTGTTTATTGTATGTTATGCTCTCATTTTTCGAGTCTTTGGCCATTCATGACTGGATTTTTCTGTTTCCTGTAAGAAGAAATTTAATAGTTTTTGTTTGTTGGAACAGGGCAGGTTGGAACCATTGGAAACCCACGTGAAGAAAAATAAGCGTGGGATAGGTGCTGAAAAAGTAAAGAGGAATGTTAGGAAGCTTCCTGAAGATTCTTCTTCAAAGGAGAAAAATAAGAATGTAAGCTTCTAAACTTACATGGCAAAGGTTTCTCATCAGTCTGCTGTAGGGCAAAATGACTGGACTGCCTTTGACATAATTAGAGATACAAAAATATCAAAAGATAAAGCTTATGGAGAATAAAGTATTGATTTTTTTTATAACTAATTAGATTCTTTATGTTTCATCTACTTTCTAGATTTTGAATGATTATCTGTCATTTCTAATTTAGAAACATGGTGGTTTGTTGATGGATAACAAGAAAAGACACAAATATCTTCTTAATATTCATGTACATGTAATGAAGGAACTCTACTCCTGAACCCTGATAAGTTTTTTAAGCCTGTGGTATTTTAATACCTTGTATTTGCAGATGTAAATGATACAAAGAGTGCTGATACATTGGATATGAATAATCAATGCAGAACCATTGGAATACACAAATGTGTGAAAACATCTATTTACGAGACTCATTATGAATTGTATAGCATGTTTTATGATATGTGAGGTTCAATGAATGATTTTCACAAATATGGCTATTTGTTCCTTTAAGATCATAGAATATGCCAGTATACTTGAGAGGCTGAACATCAATGCATTTGTTCATCAGGTAAATCTGCAAAACATCAAGAAACCGAAATCCTCAAAAAGGATTAGGAAGATGCTAGAAGAAGATGCGAGAATGAAAGAGAGAGAATTTGAACAAGCTTTCTTTAGGGAATTTTGGCCAGATAATGTCTGAAGTGAAATTTTCTCTGCGATTCTATCAGATGCCATCCCTTTCCTTGTCAAACCATGAGACTGTACAGGTACTTAATTTCTCTTTTTTTTTTATTTGGCTATCACTATCCAGTTTTAACTTATTTTTATATACATGAATGGGATTTACGATCATAAGCTGATGTGCAATATTTAGACACCAGGGAGGTTGCGATATTTTATGTTTGTAAAATATGTCGTCTGGAAAGATTTCCTGGCTAATCACTTACTCCAAAATTTTCAATTCATATATTTACAATCTACATAGCTATCAACTTTTTTTTGTTTACTATCCTGCTTGTGCTTTGCATGAGAAGGTTTTCACATGTATGAACAGATCTAATGTTATGTCACTATATGGATGTGATGTGTGCAATGTATGCAGCATGCCCATCGTTCTCTGGTGCAGAGTCAGCATGGCCATTGTTCTTCGGTGGGACGCTCATCTGTATTATCTTGGATTTAGGTTCATCTGAATTAAAGTTGGTCACGGTTGGACCTCAAAAAGTGCAATTTGGAGTCTGGACACGTCTGTTCACCTACTGGGATTAATGCCCAAACACAGCTCCCACCGCCCTGCACTGTTGGAATGTTTTTTCTTTCTTTTTGTTGGGTCCACCAAAGCCTCAAAAAAATGTATGGCCTGGGAATCCATGTGATTCATTTGATTATTATACAGAGATAACTACTTTATAATCATTTGAGTGACCTTCGGTCTGAATGGATGAGTTCCATAATGTTCTATGTTAATTGCAGGTGCATGGCCTCTTTCAAAACAAAATAAAAGTTGCCCCTTTATTTAATGGAAAATGTTATAATCATTCTTGAAAGATTTGAAGGTATATGAATGTAGAATGAATTGCACATTTTTACAAACAAAAAGAAAAAAATTCAAAACTAGGTGCTTAACTTTTTGAATTTATTAGTGTAGGAAAATTATGTATTAGGTTAGGATTCAAGGAATGATTACAAAAACGACAGATTGTATTAGCATTCTCATATAATTCAGACTAGTATATTTTGAGATAATAAATACAACTGTGAACCAAAGAATTCCTAAGATATTATGCTGCGAACAAGCCAAGAACCAAGAAAGAATCATCGACTGAATCTGAACCATCACCATGAAAGCTCCGGCTCTTCTCCTCCTGTTCCTCGCCCACCTCACTTCAGCGGCTCCTCCTCCCTCGACCCATCTCAACCCCCTCCTCTCCTCCCTCTCTGTCGCCGGCTACACCACCTTCGCATCCGCCGTCCGAGCCCACGTCTTCAACACCACCACCAACCCCCTCACCTACTTCGCCCCTCCAGACGAGTCTCTCGACGGGGTACCCATCACCTCGGACTTCGTGTCCAGCCACATTGCCTTGGTGGGTGCGCTCCCCTACCGCGGCCTGGTCGCGCTCGAGCCAGGCGAGCTGGTCCCGACACTGGCCGGCGGCGCGGTGACCCTCACTGTGACGGAGTCAATGGGCGATCACCAGTCGTTCTCCCTCAACGACGTGCGCGTCGACGTGGCGGATCTTTATTTTGACGGCACGGCTTGCGCTCACGGCGTGGAAGGCCCCCTCGTGAGCGTGCCGTGAGGACCCACACCGTTGCCGCCTCCGCAATTGCATCTGCATCGTCATCGCGCGCACAGACGCGATGGGCCAAAGAAGCGCCACAATCGACGATGGATGGTCGATCGGACGCTACTGTGATGCTGCCCCGGAGATTGGGTTTCCTCAAGAAAGTTGTGCGCACTGTTTTCGAGGCAGTCTCGTTCTTTGTTGCATTCTTGGGATTCCAATTTGTTCTTGAATTCAGCATTGACCATACTGTGTGTTTTTCGGGTTCCTGCTAAATGGTTGATGTTTCATTCTAAGTTCAATTGTATGAATCCATGCATTTCATACTGTGATATTTATCGTCTTCACTGAAGAATCAATGCAAGTATGTAGTCGGTCAAACGGGGTACAAGAATATTGAAAATAACTGAAACAAATTGAACTTGTACTCATAAATGCAAACAAGAAAAGTGTACATGCTTCAAAGTTTATAAATTAAGGATTTGTAAAATTATTGATACAAAGTATATGAACCACAATTGAAACGCATCCTCAATTATATTATTCAATCTCGATCTCTAGAGGGGCTTCATCATCCTCCTGTCTCGAAGCTTCATCGCTGATCTCTTCCTCCGTGATTCCTTAAGTTTCGACGGTCCTCGTGAGCCACTCCTTCAAAGGTTCTTCATTCAAATCAAGCCTCAATAGGCCAGCGAACATCTCACCCATGAAAGCCACCGGTTCCTTTTTTTTTTTTTTTAACAGCATATTAGTAGACAGACATGACCATACAATTACATATTTATTTATTGGAACAAAAAAGTGGGTACCTTGATTGCTTGATTGAGGATGCGCTCGTCCAAAGGATTGAAGAAGGCATTGATCCTAAAAGAAGCAGCTGCTCTTCTTCCCAGCTGGTGTTGCCTTTTGGTGCAAATACTGGTGTTCTTTTTTTTCCAACTAAACAAGAAAAGGAGGACCACTCATGTAAAACATCAAATACTTCAATATTGAAAAGCCATTCTGAGAGTTAGAGAGAGAGAGAGAGAGAGAGAGCCTTATCTCTTGTGGCCGAGAAACCAACCCGGAAATTTATGACGGGGGAAAAATAAAACCCCAATTATTCATTTATTTTGTGATGACATTCACGGTTTTATCATTTAGTGCACGTGAGAACATTCACCAAATACAGGTAAGTGTTTGACCCAATCATTTCCTAAGATTAGAAGGGTCTAATGTGTTTACAAAAATCTCTAATATGCTTACAAAATCTCTTTACACATGTATAACCATTATGAACCTAAAATAAACTTGGGGTTTTCACACGTAACTCTTCTACATTCAGTTTTTTTTACCATCTAAAATATAATCTTATATAACTCATTAGTCCCATTAACTCACCGTATCGAGATATACATCTCAGTTAAAATTTTCATATTTTTTATAAATAATATCATTCAATTTATTCAAACATATGCTTCATATTTTATCAAATAATATGATTTTTTTTAAATGATAACATGTGTAATCTCTATTTTCTTGCACACAAATGTCAACCTTGGTGTAGACCGGCCCCATACCAC
>CM060858.1:247037-272037 GCA_030737845.1 Acorus calamus | reverse complement strand
TAGGCCATCAGCCAAGGAACAAAATGAACATGTGATCATACAAAAGATCGATCCATTTTTCTCACTCCAAAGCAACTGACAAGGCATACAAGCATCACATTCACCTCCAGATGATGATCGCCTTTTGGAAGCTTCAGAACTTTCAGTCACACTATAATTCTAATAAATAGCAAATGGCGAGGTACACAACCCCCCACACATTGATGGGTGGTTGTCCTAGAGAAATTGCAAAGTTCCTTCTTCATGTGCATGTATGAATCTTCACAACAGATGATCAACGGCCAGTAAGTAGCCCCCAACTATCAAAAAAGATGAAAATCCGCTGCGAGCCATTCTCAACCCTATTCCATGGAAGAGGGAAATTCTATCCACTGGAAAGATCCCCGTCACTCTCTCTGGCCAGGATCCAGGCAATCTCCATCCCAAAAATTTCCACTCCATAGTGATATACTGCACAACAACAGATCAATGAGCATACAAAAATTGAATGGTGATTATTATTTTTTTCCACCAAGAAAATATTGGGCAATATTACTTGAGGTTAGCAGTACAATTTTCTTCATTTAGGCCTGACTTAAACAACAATAACATATTTTATACGTCAACACTTTTGTGAAGAAACACTGAAACAATAAATCCATTTGAAACATAGAAAAAAAAAAAAAATTGTCATTCTCATTATTGAAATTTTCCGGACCAGAAATGAGTTGAAATTCATTATTGCTTGGTGTCTAGAATATTAAGCCTGCTTCAACTAGAAACATCTCTAGGCATTTCTCACCGTCTTCATGTTGCTATATTGCTTTAAAACACCACCAAAAAAAAAAAAAACAGAACACTCTAGTCTAAGCACTACATACAGAAATTCAATTTATTTAATTAGCATTATCCCGACCTCTTTCCCATAAATTCATGATCCTCACAGATCAGTTTCTGTCCTTGGTAACCCACACCTGATGGATCCTCGACCCCAAGTTTTTATGTCCATTCCAACATCTCAATCATCAGATTCAAATAAATTTGAGACTATTTTCCATGCATCCACTGACTAATCTTTATGTAATTTACCAAGTGGTGACAGGCAGACATAGGAGCAGAAATTGAAGGTCTCATTCCAATAGAATAGTCAGCCATGGGATCACCTCAATAACAAAAAAAAAAAAAAACATTCCACACCAAACTTCATGTGGTCTTACAATCTGGTATCATGCTGACATCAACCCTCTACAAATTGATTCCAGGTAAAGACGGTCAATGACTTTTAAAAAATAAACATTGAGAATAAATCGGTAATTAGAATTGCTTATCCATGAGTCTGCTTAATGACAGAGGCTCCCCTCCTAAAAGTTGGAATAATTTGTACCAACCCTTATATAATGCTTGAGTTTGGTTGCCATGCACTGACAAAGTTACTATATATTTAATAGCTAAAAACCAGTTCATGGCATAAAAATCATGCAGTTTAATAGGATAAAAATGGCTACTATATGTAAGAAAGTACTACTGAACAATTGGATGACTACCAGTACCTTTGGCAACACACTGCAGTCATGTCGACTTTTCGCAATGTCAAAACAATGAGAAGCAGCTGCAGCTACTGACCCAGAAAACCCAGCAGCAAGACTGACCATCAAAGGGGGCACAGGACCACCGTCTTCAATGTCTCTGAACAAAACGGAAAAAAATGGTAAGAAAGATATAAAGAATGTATATATATAACAAAATAGTAATGTTAACATCAGTATTCTCTCAACTAACACCTGTTTAAATATGATAAATGACTGAAAGATATATTATTATCAACAACAATGAAAGTTAAGCTAAGAGAGGTATATTATGAAGTTTTGGAAATCTATGAGACAGCTCAAATGTGATGAATTTGAATTCAGCCATCTAATATAGTATATCATAGCTTGAGAGAATATCCAAGTAACCATCGAACATTCTTCAAAACAATGGATGCACTATCAACTTGCAAAATGAATGATAATAAAATTCAGATGATTGATTGAGCTCCAGATATGCTGCACACAATTTCACGGACAAACAGCTACAGTTCACAAAAAAATGGTTTCTATAAATTTCATCATCTTGTACCATTCAAGCTGAATATTCCTAACAAACTGCGGCATCAGTGATCCAAACAACTCATCTATGATCAAGAGAGAGAAGACTTGCATAGAACAGAACAAGACTTAAGTTGATGAATGCAGAACAGATAATCACATTTCAAGCTGTAAGCATTCGTTGATGAAATCCCTAGGCAAGTAACAAGTACAGCAGGGAAAAACAATAAAGACCTTGGTGGAGGGTCCATGTGAGCAGAGTTCTGATTGAGGATCGATAAGTGAAAGTATTGCCAGCTTGAAAAGAAAACACCACAAAAAATGCTGTCCCGAGCCATTGCTGACCTAAGGCTTCTCCAGAGGCTCCACCATCCTTCCAAAGAAATAATATCTAATGGCCCTTTAAGATCAGTTACCAGTGGTGGCCTTCTGGATCCAGTCATCATCCAAGGATAATTCCTCAGACCTTCCACCATATTGTAATGCTTTGCAGGAAGAGCAGATAATAGCTCAGCAGAATGTTCTAAGACCTTCTTCTCAGGAGTATATCCACGTAGTAGTTTTGATACCGGTGTAGTGCTTTGGACCACCCTGGCAGACCTTGATGTTGGCAGGCCAAGGGCAAGCGACGCCTGTGCACGGACTTTAAAAAGTTCAAATGGAGTGCTTACAAGTGCTTCGATGGCACCAGCAATGCCTGCCAAAAGAGCTTCATTGACATACACATAGTGTTGCTCTCTTCCATCTGCAATATTGTGGTAAACAACACAGAATATGTTGAGATATTTAAGGTAACATTTAAAAACGGAAATATTCTAATCTACATCAATATAGAGCATAGAGCATAAGTGTGTGTGTGTGTGTGTGGTGGTGGGGGGTGCACGTTAGAAAGACCTGACAAGCCCAAGGTTGGAGCTGCAGAGTCAGGGACTATTGTATAACGAGAATAAGAAGCCTCAAGGTCACACACATAGTGGAACTGATGGAATTTTGACCATTCATATAATCCCAAAATAGAGAAGGGCACTTAAAACTCAATTCCTCAAATTATAATTTATTGCAGCAACTAATTCAATCTATATGTGCATGTGTATATGACAGAAAGGGAAAGAACAACATCAAGTTAATAATCAGATTAGAACATAGAGCATAAGTGTGTGTGTGTGGTGGTGGGGGGGGGGGGGGTGCACGTTAGAAAGACCTGACAAGCCCAAGGTTGGAGCTGCAGAGTCAGGGACTATTGTATAACGAGAATAAGAAGCCTCAAGGTCACACACATAGTGGAACTGATGGAATTTTGACCATTCATATAATCCCAAAATAGAGAAGGGCACTTAAAACTCAATTCCTCAAATTATAATTTATTGCAGCAACTAATTCAATCTATATGTGCATGTGTATATGACAGAAAGGGAAAGAACAACATCAAGTTAATAATCAGATTAGAACTTTCGGAAAAATGTTGTATGGCCTGATTAACGGCTTAAAGGCAGAACAGAGATGTTATGTGGACCTACTTAGAGACTATAAGAGACTACATTTATTGAGCAACTATACCTTTACAAAAAGCCGTTAGAAGTTCATAGATCCCAAAACGTGCTCCCATCCCTGAAATCCGAGCAATTGTTGATCACCCAAGACCGCTGTATAGACCTAAGAGTTGATGGAATCACAGCAACGAACCAGCATGAATAACCATGTAAAAACAGCTTAATCGAGGCAGAACTTATTCAGATTCAAAAATTAAAACCTCTTACAGGGAAAAAACTCCGAAGAGGAAAATGTGAAAAATTAGAATATTTTATTTTATTTACGTTCTTTCATCCTATTACAAAAATTTGTTGGACTTCATGGAATCTTATCGCCATACTGATTCACCAAATTGCCTAAATAGAAGAAGAACACAAGGGACCAGAAATAATTTAATACATATGAATATGATCAATGTGCTACATTTACAGTTATACATAGGTTCTCAATATAGTGATAATCAGGTCATGTCATAAATTAGTAGGAGCTACAAATCAGATTAAATATTACACCGTATAAGCCTTTATTTCTTATAGAATACAATCATCAAAACTCTACAAAAACTGAGAATCTTCTTTGTCATGACTCATGATATAAATATTAAGGGCAACCCAGAACTTGCTTTGTCAACTTCCTTTTAAATTAATGCCTCAATAAACGCACAATACAGTGATAATCAGCTCATGAATCTAGATAAGATCATAAAAAAAATAACTGAGAATATTTTCAAGGGTGAAAACAAAGCAGAAAAAGCAACAAAGATCACCTGAAATCCCAGAGACTGATCGAAATTCATCCAGCATCTGGACAGTGCCCAACTCTCGATAAGAACCTGGAGAAACCTGCCATTCTCAATGTTCGACAACATAGACTTTATGTTCTACTTATATTAGTTCGCTCAGTGGACGACTAATCAGCTTTGACAGATGCATCGAACGGAATGGATATAGAGAATTGCAAAATTGTAAAACCTGGATTAGGGTTTTGAAGGTGTCGAGGGGGTGGGTGAGGGCATTGCCGACAGCAACGGAGCCAGCAGCCGTAATGGCGTGGGCAGCGAACATATGATTCTTCAATAACTCTTCCATTATCAAACTATGATTATTTGCTCATCAACAAACAAACAAAGAAGAAATTAATCCCTTCAAATTATTGCTTAGTGATAATTTGACATCATCAATCCAATATAAACCTGTGGCACACATTAACAATAGAAGAAATTATAAAGGCATACAATATATCAGCACCTGCAGTCTGAATTGGCCATGGTTGCTGGTTCCCAAGTCACTAGTAAGAGACCCTAGCAAGAGACCCAGGGGCCTTCATTTCAAATCTCATGTCCACTAGGACTACATATATGAATCAGTGCTTGATTCGAGTGTATGGTATATGATGAAGAATACAATTGAAATTTGAAACAATCAATTGTACATATAATGGGAATTTACAGCTCGATTACAGTAGAGGATTAGTGGTAAGTGCATCATTTGACAATTACGTTATTTCATCTTCTTGCTCTCTTCAGGACTGATGAGCAGGACAGGAGCGGCTGGAATGCGTGCCCACCACTCCTTCAACCGCCTAATCAGTTTCTCACTGCTGTGCCTTCTTAACGGCATCTGCCTTGTGTATGCCTCCAGGAGTACTAATATCACCACATGCTTTAAAGGCACAACTGCACACACTGCTGCAGTTGCAATCAGTGACAAAACGACTGTGTCCGTGACCTGAGATGAATAGGAAGGACATCATAATCCATTCATGGTTTTTTTGACATGTAATAAGGGAAATGTTATAAGGTGCAAAAAAAAAATCATTAGATGCTATAAATGATATTCCCCAGCACCACCAACCTGTGGAAAAGCTGCAAAGAGAAGAGCTCTTAGCTTGAGAAGAATGATATTTCCTTCTCGGACATGTGCTTCAAACTCAGAAATGGCCTCCTGCAGAGTAATCAGCTGCTCGACTGGGTTTTTGCTTGGGGGAGGACTGACTCTGAAGGCTTCTAATGCCTTGTTTTTGCTTTTATGCTTGTGCCAGAGCATGATTGCCGCAAAGAAGACAAAAATGCAAGGTAAAGTGTACTTAACCCAATCCCTGATTACAAAAAAGAATTTTATGTAATTTTTTATACAGTAATGGAATAACTCATTCAATAAATATGAACAAATAATCTTCAAGGGGCAGCCAAAAGAATAATGCTCTAGGTGCCTAATTAGGAGTTTGATTTATCAGTTTTAATGAAGAATTATATATCAGCATAAACAGAGGGCAGAGAAGCATCAACAATATATATTTCGACAATTAATGTTATGCAAGAGATCCATCGATGCTACAAAACTAAACAGGAAATAGGTTATACATCTTTTAAAAAGATGTCATAGATATCGCCCATTGCTCTCAAGTTAGAAAAGATGCTAGATTTAGAACCACAGATAGTTACTGGTGATTTTCTGACAATTATTTCACATTGCCGTTCTAAAAAAGGAACATTACCTGTAAACACCGTAAGAGACCAGTGCTAGAAACATGGTAGAATTCAGTGGATCTTCCCATGATGCAAGAACATCAAGTCGTCTAGCCAACTCGATAAATGGGAAAAGCAATTCCTATTAAATAAAAATGACAAATATGAGCACAATTTTACTTTATATATATATATATATATATATATATATATATATAACTAATAAATATTTAACTGTTGAGACATAGAGAATAAAAACTAATGAAAGTGGACCTTCATCACAGCTATATTTGTATCAATTCCTCCACCTTCACTTGATCCACAGTTGCCTGTGCTGCTTCAGCTCTGCCAGAGGCACTTATTGACCATTTTACAGCCAGTTCTAGTGGGCTTTTCTCACCAACATAAACATCTCCAACATGATATCCTGTTTGTGAAGCCCCATCAATTTCATTGGGCAACAAGAAGCCAAATCTTATGAGTGTAACTAAAAAAACTTGTAATGAACTCGCTTGCAGTTGTAAATGAGATGAAATCACAGGATCATTATTTGTTTGGACTGTTCTATCTAGAAGCTCCAGATGGCGGGCTAGAGCATCCAAGATCTCATCTCCTTTAGGCAGGTTATCAGCTAAGCTAAAAGGCAGCAATGTCTTGAAATGGGATGGCATGAAATGGAAAGCTTCTTTCACAGCACGATAACGGAAGATGCCTAAGGTGGCTTTTGCAAGAGCTTCTGCCTGTTGGTTTTCTTTCAGACTAAATTTTCTGATGAAACTGTGAACATGAAAAATTTCAAGAATGATTGACAACCAGTAGTCTCGACGTGAATGGCCTTTAAATTCTGCAAATTCCAGATAAACGGGCTCGGATCTGCCAAAGCGCCAAATCAGACATTATAATCCTAAAATGTTTTAATTTCTCTAACAAGAAAATACACCTATGATGAAAGAGCAAGATATTAACAAAATCCATTGGTACAAGAGGACATACATAGACGTTGCCTTATACATCACAGCCGTATCAAAGAGACGAGCACCCAAGGGTCCCGTCAATTCAGGCTTGATGACTTGCTTCAAGTCCATGGACAAATCATATATGACAGCTTTATCATATGAACCCACTCCTAATGGCTCGAAGTAGACGGCGCGGTTGGATAGCGTCAGGCGTCCTGCACCATAAAAATTCTCGTCCTACCTGAATAAAGTGAACTAGTAATGTGATTACTTCATAGATCACACAGAGAATGGAAAAGATACCTCACCGGGCCATGCTGAAATTCCAGTATGTTGAAAAATTGGTTGAGTTGGAACAGTTCCGTCAACATCTATAATGATCTCCCCCTCCACAAGTTGGAGGTTTGATGTAGATGGTGGTGCAGTTAAACTTTTAGCATTTCTGAGCACCCTAATATCAAGAAAAGATGAATCATGAAATGGGCCGAGAAGATGTGGTGTCATATACTTTCAGGTGCAGTGTTCCACAGATGCCAGCATTTCACAGACCAGACAAAAAAGCAAGGACAAGGTAGATTACATTACAACAATCATTTGAGATATAAAAAAAGTACAATTGAATTTATAGGAACTTAATTGTGCTTTCAACAGAGCCTGAAAAAAAACCTCTGATAAAGCTTATTTTGTTGCTGGTCTTGATTGTTGACAAGTTCATCTAGACTTAAAGAGACTTCTTGGTGCAAAGATGAGTTGTGAAGCAATGAGAGCAAATAATAGTCTGCCAATACAAGAGGATGAGAAGAATACAAAGACCTGTACTACACTATTCCCGATTTAGAGATATTAAAAGATAGATAAAACACATTGACACTACCTTGTAAACCAAGATGTACAGAGAAAGAAATCATTTTTTAGATACCAAGGGGTGAGGCCTAGTGCTAACTAAGTGATTCTTGGTGATAATTTCCATGGCAACATTTGATGTTATCCCTTCTAGAGCAGTTGTATGTATTGTGGAATTTTGTCAGAATTCAGATCACCAGGATCCAAGAGAAGCGGTATGCCTTCTTTTCCAGTTAAAAATCATCCTAGTTTAATATATCCAACAAAGCCAATACATGAAAAGTTAACCAACAAATAACAGACATTGGTATGACGTCAAAACTAGTGAGCATTATATGTTAGTAATGTCATAGTAGTACATGCAACTTATTGTCTTACTCTAACAAATAAGAGACGACCTGTGCAACCTATGGCGCAGTTTCTCTCACTTTGTTAATACTTCTCATTAAGAACATGGAAACCATCAGCAAGCCTACAACTAATCTAACCCAGTCAGTTGTATACTTGTATGTAGTATGGAATTGATAATTCATTTCTTGAGTACTTGCAATGAATTAACAAATAATCTACTAGGCAGTAATAAGTTTAATACTACATTCCCAGGTCAAAGTGAATGAACTATAGCACATACTTGTTGAGGCTCCCTATATACTTGTCATATATGATAAAATGGAGTCTGCCACATGAATTGATTGTGAGAGCGTCAAATAGATTGTGAACGGTGATTATATCAGCTACAGCCGGACAGGCAGGAGCAATCCGTGCAAAGGCCTCCCGTCCAACAGTCTTCTTACCATCAACCTAGAGAAAGGTAAAGCATGATACGGACAGTCCGTCTCATTCACATATGGAATTGTCCAACAAGAATAATGTATTACAGATCCTGTAATTTTAAGCAAAGAGGGATACATTGGTGGCAGTGACAAACCTGAATGGCCATGCATGTAGAATTCGTGTAAAATAACGATCCCCCATCTTCGTCCTCGGATGCTGAAGTGCCGCTGCAAGAGGCTTCCTATTACCCAATATAATTTGAGATGTGATTCCTCATATACAAAGAATAAAATCATTTTGAGAACAACAATTATGTGTGACAATGGCTCTCACTTTGAATGAATCTTCAGGTCCCACGCCAGGGTCATCCCATGCGAGCATCATGTCGTAAGTCAGACGACGAAACTCCTTGTCAGCCAGATGACTCGCACGCGCAGTCACCACATGAAGCGCTTGGTACGAGCAATGCTCAAGTAGGTTCCTCGCATAGGATGAAGTCAGCTTAGCGTGCTCAGGCAGCTCCGTCTCGAACTTAATCTGCAATTCTTCAGCTGAAGTGAGAAGGATCCTGCAATTGCATCCACATGACTTTCGATCAAATCTTGCGATTTAAGGTGTGATCGGTGATCACCGTAGGAAAGGATTGATGGAAACGCACGTACTTGGAACATCGAGCGACGACGGAGTTGGCCATGGGAGAGAGTTGAGGGATCAGGGGGGGAGGGTCTTCGGAGGAAGAGTCATCGGACTTTCGGCCTCCGCCGAATAAGGATTTGAGGGAGCTCTGTCGCATCAGATTCTCGAACATCCCCATCCCTCCCTCCATTTTTCCCTTCGCGTTGGGTCCTTTTTATTAATCCATTTTCGTTTATCCCCCCGTCATCTTCTTCTTCCTTCCTCTGTATCACAGACGCCTTTCACATGAAGCAAACGTCACGCGGCGGACCCCGGGTCCATTTTATCGGGCACGATAAGGGTGCTGATACATGGGCCACATGGGGACATGGATTGCTTTAAAAATGTATATTTATAAAAAAAATGTTAGGCTCAATCACAATTAAAATTTAGACTTATGTTTTTTTTTTTTAAGAGTAAACATCATTTAATGAGATATACACTTTAATAAAAAAATATATATCACTTTATTTCGAATTGAATGAAATCATTTTGAATAAATGTATCATTTTTTATTCTTTCTTCGTGTATCACACATACATATTTTACATTTATTTTATATGAGTGAATCGTTGCAGAGGTCTAAAAAAAAACACCACCCTTAATACAACACAGCACGAGTCTATGGATTTATTGAATACATTTACATTAATATGATCATGTAACATCACGAGCACAATTAGATATTTAGATTTTCAATCATTTCAATGTATATGATATAACTAACCCCATTTGATGAAAATTTGGGGCTATTCAGTATTGATATGTAACAATATGTAACCCCATTTGATGAACCAAAATTTGGGGCTGTTCAGTATAACATGTTCAGTATATCTAATATGTAAGAGAGGAACTAACCTTCTTGAGGGGAAAAAAACACCTCCATGTACATCTTTGCATGTACATCAAGTAGGGGTTGGCAACGGGCCGGGCCTGGGTTCGGCCCCACAGGCGGGCCTACGGGCCCAAATTATAAACATCTTATTCATTTTGATTTTTTAATTTTAAGTTGTTCATTTGTATATTGTAATAGCCGGGACCCTCTTATGCCGGTTTATGCTAATATTTACATGTTTGATTTACAGGAGAGGACAATTTTATGTTATTGGGCTTTTGGTCTTTATTCTCCCTGAAGTCGTACATTTGGTTTAATTTTTGAAAAATACCTTCGAGGCATATTTTGGATTCGCGCTAAACATATGAAGGTTTCATTTTTGAGTTACCTTTCATATAAAATTAGTTTGACATTATTTGGAATTATATTAGAAAAGTTATGCCTATTTTACCATTTATGCCCCTAGAAGAATAAATCGCTAGGTCTTCTGTTCGTTGTTATTTTAAATATAGTTGGAGGCTTCTTCTGATCTTGGCTCAAACATAGAAGTTGTAGATATTTTCGTTATCTTTCCAACAGAAATTGTTTCATGTGAAGTGGATTTCCCTACGAGAAGATATGGCTGTTTGAGTCAAGGCTGCGCAGATTTTAATGGAAGGGCGTTTTCGTCATTTGGCGAAACCTATAGTTTTTAATCAATGGTTAAGTCGGTGGAGGGTGAGTTGATATATATTGAGATTGAGAGAGAGTCGGCCGAGGCTGTTTTCGGTGGAAAAACAGAGAAAAAAAAAAGGGGAAAAATTTGGGAAAAATTAGAAAAATTGGGAAAAGCTTCGTGGAGCATTTTCGCGATACATTGGGTAAAGATTTTATTCTTTTCATTATTATTCTTCGTCTAGGGTTGTTTTATTTCAGTTTTGAATCAAATTTGTGATTTGGGGCTGGAATATGATTATGTTTTTGAGGCTGGATAAATAGGTATTTGATGGTTGATTTTATAGTATCATTTTAGGGTTTGTAGTGGGGATGTCATTTTGTCTTGGTGGATTTGGGAATTGTTTGATTGATAGGGTTATATTTTAGTATCTGATTGAGGTTATAATTTTATCAGTGGTTTCCTGTCTGCGTGGTTTAGGAGCTGGAATAGGGTGAGTCCAGCTTGAGATTGTAAATTGTGAGGTAAGTAACCCGATTGACTTTTACCTGTTCCATTTCATTCCACTTTGTATTATTGTAAGTAACCCGTTCGATATTTGTTTGTTCCATTCCATTCCATGTTGTATTATTGTAAGTAACCCGATCGACTTTGCTTGTTCTGTTCCATTCCACGTTGTATTATCGTAAGTAACCTATTTGACTTTTGCCTGTTCCATTTCATTCCACGTTGTATTGTTGTAAGTAACCTGATCGATATTTGCTTGTTTCGCTCCATTCCATTATCTGTTCAATTCCGTTCCGCGTGGTATTGTTGATTCGACATTTACTCATTCCATTCCACCCCACATTTTATTGTTGTTGAGGCTATTCAATTTTATTTTGATATTCCATATGATTTTGATTGTGAGTACCACATTTAAATGGCCTATTATTGAGACATATTCCTTCATTGTTGTTAAACTGTGGTTGTTCGAGATTCTAAAATATTCTTATAATTGTTCTATTTATATCTTGGAGTTATTCTCTATAATTGGTCTCTTTGTATCTTGGAGTTATTCTTTTGTTGGATTCCAGATTAGTTTTCCTCAATTATATCTTGTGAGCCTATAATTGACTTATTCGTATTGTGAGTTTTCCTTGATATTATTATATACATCCTTGTTATTCGATATCTTCCTATGATCAGAATGACTGTGTTGCTTGACCATGAAACCTTGTAGTATGTTTGGCATCGTTGCTTCTATATTACCTCTTGTGTACTTGGAGTTGGATGACCATAGACCTTACAGTGAGGGTTGAGGTTTGCCTCCCTAGCGCGCATAAGTACGTACGGTCCAGCGAGGGGGACTTGAGAATACCCTGCCGTGCCTGGACGTTCCGAGGGCCAGGTAGTGAATCCGCGGTGGACGTTCCGAGGGCCACACGCGAGGTATGTGGATATCTTGGACATAGGGGCCAAGATGGTGGGGTCGTGCAGATGGTCAATCCTACGCTTTGGACATTTGGGGGCCAGAATTGTGATTCCCTTATCATTCTTGTAGCATTGTGACATTTTTAGGGCTATCAGTGATTTAATTTCAGAGTACTTGCTTTCAGTCCAATTGTGATACATCTTGATGATATCCATTGGCTTTATCAGTTGTGAGGTGTTAGTTTGAGCTATTCATTCCTATGTTTATATATCAACGATGTTATTGTTCTCCGCTGATGTTTATACAGTGATTCAATTTGTCATTATACTTTGACCTGGTGTTTATTGAGATTACTGAGCTTGACTTTTGATGTCATTCTTGTTTTCCTTGTGCGTGGAATGTCTGGGTTACTTACTGAGCTTCTTTCGCTCATTCCATTCTATTTTCTCTTACTTTGCAGAGTAGAGGCGGGGTTGGTGGACGTTGGCTTAGTCTTCTTTTGGTGCCACGTCCAGCTGGTGATAGGTATATATAGATGTGTATAGTTTGATGTTTTGGATCTGTATATGATTATTTTGGTAGAGGCTGGTCTAGCGAACCATGCCTATGTTAAATGCTCTGTATATATGGATGACTGTATATGAGGTGTGTTAGCTGCTATGTTGACTGCTTAAACTTTCCTGGGTGTGTTGTGATATAGGTGATCATACATATCTTGTTGATTATCTGTTATCCCAGGGTTGTTATCATATGTGATTATATAGGGTGGACATTTCGATGTTTTGTTTTAGAAAAAAGAAAGAAAGAGATCATGGTGGGTTTTAGGCACGTGACGCGCTCGTGTCGGTGTTTTGGGACACGGGCCGCCACAGTTGGTATCAGAGCTTTGGTAACGTGCTCGTGTCAGTATTTTTGGACACGGGCCGCCATAGTTGGTATCAGAGCCTTAGTGGCGTGCACGTGTTGGCGGTTTTGGACGCGGGCCGTCACATATATAATATTAAAATAACATAAAATTTAAAGTATAATGTTAAAAAATATATTTATACATATTGAATTTTTAAAATAAAAATATTAAATGAATTAATTATTTGAAAAAATGAATAACTACATGTATCTAACTAGGTTGCTACATACATAAATGTCAATAATTTGTATAATTCAACCACAATTCAAATAAAAATTACATGTTACTAATTTAATGGACTTATCCTCTATGGGCCTCCGGGCTGGGCCCGGGCCCCAAAACCAGGCCCAAGCCCGGCCCACCCTCAAAATGGGCCAGGCAGGCCCGGGCCAGGCTTTCGGGCCTGTTGAAAACCCTTAACATCAAGACACTATAATGATATGTCGTTCGCTCTCGCCACTAATTTCACATGAAAATAAAATCTCCAAAGGTTAGCATCATCCTATGAAAGAAAAATAAACCATAAATATCAATTATGAAACATTAAGTAATGGAAAATGTCACGTTCAGTCCTTTTCACAATCCCTTTACAACCCGCCTAAGTTTTGATTTTTGACTAACAAAATATATTATTTTATAAAAAAATAAAATAAAGTATATAATTGTATAAATTGAATACATATATTTTTATGTTTTTCATAATATAGTATACATTGACATAATGGAACTTATAATGCGATAAATGATTACAAACAAGATTGTAAAAAGGTGAGTGTATCGGCACCCTAAAGTAATTGATGAGGCCAAACAATCTCACTTCAATGCGAAACTAACCTCCTCTTCTCAGTCGACATGAATTTCATCGGGTGGATTTCCTTCCAAAGGCTTCCTACTTTGGATGATATTTATGACACGGTCCAGTGCATTTCGTGGGATCTTCTTTATCATGTTGAGTAGTTGTTGCTTCTCAGCGAGGGTCATAGGCCTGCAAAATGAATCGAAATTGCTGATCATAGAATCGGCAAGAGGTCATTTGATAAGATAATTCATAATCTGAATTTTTTTTGGATCCATCCTAGCAAACAAAATATTAATCGATAATATTTATATGACATCTAATAAGATAAACACAATATTCCCGCTCGATTTGGTACCGGGCCTTAATCGATGACGATAAGGGTGCTGTTACATGGGGGCCTTAAGGGAAAATGATACGGCCATGGGCCCAAGACAACCTTGGATAGTTGACTGGAACCTAACCATCACCTGCACATGTTACATCGCGCCTCCTATTATATTCGTCTCTCATGCTACTGCTACTTGTCAACCCATCGACCTTTTGTCACTACGGCTGGTAAACAAGCCGAGCAGCTCGGGCTCGGTTCAGGCTCGGCTCGGTTAAAGCTCGTTCAAGCTCGTTCGATTAGATAAACGAACCGAGCTTGAACAAATTTTAAAGCTCGGTTTCTAAACGAGCCGAACCCGAGTCGAGCCCAAGCTTAACCGAGCTCGTTAACCAGCCCAACACCTGACTGCCAAGGCCCACCCGACTGCACAGCCCACCCGAACCCGACTGCCCAGGCCCACCCGAACCCAACACCCAAACCCGACTGCCCACTGTCCAGGCCCACCTGACTCAACACTGACCCAAACCCGTTACACTTACCCGACTCTCATTCTCTCAACTCTCTCTGGCAGTCTCTCACTCTCTTTTCGTCTCTCAACTCAAACCCTAGCCGACCAGGCGTGTGAGGCGACCAGCGACAACGAGGCGTGAAAACCCTAACCGCTCACCTTCCTCGACCACCGCAGCCCGCGAAATCCCCGACGCCGCGATCAACCTGGTAACTTTGTTGTAGATCTAGGGTTTATTTTTTATTTTTTTTTTGTAGATTTAGGGTTTTTTTTAATGGATTCCATTGTTGTAGCTTTGTTGATTTAGGGTTTTTTGTAGTTGGTTGTTAAACTTTTCAACACTAAATGGCTCGTGAAAATAATCGTCTTTACTCAGTGATCGAATTTGGGTGCTTCTTGTATAAGAAAATATTCCACCAATATTTTTTTTTAAAATCTCGGCCGTGTACCGAAAGATGTATGAAACTCCATCCTCATTCAAGGATCACTCACAAATCACAGCTCACCAAAGAGATTAAGCTCTAAATCATTCTGTCTCTCGATAGATATTTAAAACCAAAGAGATTAAGTATACATAAATAAAAATATTTAAAATGTAACAATTGCAAAAACTTTGTTGTAGATCTAGGGTTTTTTTTTTTTTGTAGATCTAGGGTTTTTTTTTCAATGGATTCCATTGTTGTAGCTTTGTTGATTTAGGGTTTTTTTGTAGTTGGTTGTTAAACTTTTCAACACTAAATGTTTAATTTTTGTGACTTTTTTATAAATAATGATTTGTTACTGTAAAGAAAAGAAAAGGCACAGGCAGCAGAAGATGCATTGAGTCTGCTGTAAAAAGATGCTCTGCTGAAACCTACAAGAAGTTCTTATTTAGACATCCCACAATTTTGTTAAATGAGAATGTCTGTCCATATATATAGTGCATTTGTGAATTCCAATCCTGTTCACTATTGAAAAATAGTTCATGCTTGTATCAATGATATTGAAAGTACCAATAAAAAAAAAGATATTGGAAGTGCTATTAGAAGCACATGCTGTGTTCCTTGGCTAGGAAGTTCAGTGAAACTTAGCACATGCATGAAGTGTATAATTTCCATTGTTTTAATATAGAAGACAGTATGTGACAGATTCTGTGTTTTTTTTTTTAGTTTATACAAAATAAGTTCAGAATTGTGTGGTTTAAATATATATGCCATATCATTGTAATCTTTAGAATATTCAAAGGAATTATGAACATCATCTTTAAGTTGTTGTGTATGATTTTTTTTTGAGACTGAATTTATTGTCAACCATTGATATATGAATCCAAACAACAGAATATTTTAATAAAAGTACCCCCACCTTGAAAGAGATTTACACATCAAACCATTATTTTCTCAGATGAGATAAAGATGATATAGGGTCACAGCATTGAGTCTTATATGTTATATGTACAGACTGAGGAAGAATTCATGCAAGAATTCACCTGAGCTTTGGACGAGCCTACCGAGCCGAGCCTGAACACAATTTTAAGCTCGTAAACGAGCCGAGCTGAGCCCGAGTCGAGCCTAAAAATAAACGAGCCGAGCCTGAGCAGACTGAAGCTCGTTTCCCAGCCCTAATTGTCACCCCCCATGGCCCCATTCCCTTTGATTTGGTAGTCAAAGAAAAAAAATAAAAATAAAGACCCAGCGATCCACACTGAAAGCCAGAGTTGTTTCTCTTCCATTCTTTCTTTTCCTTCTTGATGGGTCAGACCCAAAGCAGTGTCCCGGAGGAGGATCAGATGGACCCAACACCGCCTGTGGCCCCAAGTCCTCGAGACCTTCCTTCCATGGCAGACTTAATCGCCGGTCAGTCCACCAATAATGGCCTCAATAATGGCATGCTTAATTTACCTTTTTTTTTAACTATTGCTTGTTGGCTTTTATGTTTTGCACAAGACAACTTGAACATTTTTGTGTGCTCAAGAACCGTATGTTATTATTCCTCAAACGCCTGGATTTATTTGATATATACGATTTGGCCAAAATACATTATGAAAATCATGACATTTGATAAATGATATAGATTGTGATTTCATTTTTTTTTAATTCCTTCACGACCTATTCAAATCGGTTTTATCTTCTTTCTCAGCATCCAAGTTTTTGTTTCCCTGCAAATGTGCTGTGTTTGGGGAAAGAAGAATGTCTATTTGTAAGATCTTCTAAGGGGCATATCAAGAGGTGCATGCATTATATAGCTTTTAAACCCCTTGGAATCATAAATGAACAAGGTGACAATGCGAAATATGACACTACACTGAGACAAATATCTATCTATCAGACCCCATCTTCTGCCCAATTAACTATCCAATAAAAAAGCTTGAAAAGAGTGATCAGGGGTTTTATCTGAGGTCAATTGGTGCCAATGTTCTAAAAATCCTTTCTAGGCCCCGATTAATCCCCCACCTAGGCCTAGCAGTCCCAACCCACAACGCTTAGCACCTAACCGTTTTTCTAATTAATCCCTAATTGACTAATAAACTATTAAGTTACTTTATATATTATGTACCTATTAATAAAGTTTTTTATGCTATTTCGATTATGCTTATATTATTAATTTTGTTTTGATGTTACTTTGTTATTATTTTTTATCTAAATATTATTATTATTTATTTAAAAATATTATATTTAAAATATTTATATGTATATCTATTATATTTATTATTCTAAAAAGTTATTAATTAATCCCCGATTAATCCCCGTCTAGCTGATTAATTCCTGGTTCTTGCTCAACCGCCCGACTAGTGTCTAGCGCTTTTTACAACATTGAATTTTGGTGCTGCCAATTCTAGCTTGTTCTTCGTCTTTTTTTTTTCTTTTTTTTGCGAAGAGATATGAGAATCTTATTAATGAAACCCCCGAATAGAAGAAGACAGAGGGATCTTCTTATAAGTTACAAAAAGAGGAGTGGAGAGGGAAGCTAAAAAAAACTAAAATTACAACCAACCCAAAAAAACTCCAAAGACAATCCATAAGATCGAAAATACATCACCCAGACCAATGGTCACCCATAACTAGAGAAGGCAACAATGAAGGGTAGTTCTATCCCATTCTTCTCCCGCGGCAAAGGGTCGTTTTGTCCTATACTTTTTGCCGGGTAGTTTAGCCATCTCTACGTTTTCTTTCTATAGACTTTCATTAATATAAATGTCATTTTTTTTATAAAAATTATTGGTAAAAGCATAATGAAAGCTGAAATTTATATTTATGTGATGGTTCGATTGCACTGTTATCATCTAAGTCTTTTATTAGGATGCTATAGTGATAAAAAAGAGATCTCACTGAGTATTTAAAATTCAGAAGTTTAGACTGTTGAATTTTTGTGTTTATAGGATCGTGTTATCATGATTTTGCAAATTACTTCTGGAGTTTTTAAAAGGCAAGGGGATGCCTTTTGTGCTGGAATTTTGTGCAAGCACACCATCTGTTATCCTTTATATATCCAGTCATCTTTGTTGTTGTTTTCAACAAGTGAATTTTTTCTGTTTTTATTCTGCAGAAGCCACAGCTTATGGTGAAGATGGGAATGAGGTCAGTTTTTAAAATTTCACTTGTTTCAGTACGTAAATGTGACCACTATTTTATCCACCAATTGCTATTTGAGGACCCAAGTATCATTTTTCAGTTGAATTTTTTACAAGATTATGAATGTCCATTACAGTCTATAGATGCAAGAGCACAAAAGGCACTGGAATGCCCTTGCATAGCTGAACTGCGGAATGGTCCCTGTGGAAATCAATTCTCTGAAGCATTTGTGTGCTTTTTGAAGAGCACTGCTGAAGAAAAGGTATTACTGGTTTGAAATCACAAGAACTGGCTACCTCATTTAATTCTCTTGTTAAAATTTTACCTGGGAACTGCCAGACTAATATAATCTCTTTATCACATTTTACTTATAGAGGGTAATAGAAAATTCAGATAAATCATAGTTGTTGAGATATAAAACTTTTACTATAGCATTTAACTCATCAGATCACTCTATTTTTATGTGAATGACTTTAAAATATTGTGTTTTTCATGTTATCTGTGGTGTGCTTGACCTTCAACTTTTATATATGCATTTTGAAGGTTGAAGCTTAAAATTTTCAGGGTTCAGACTGCGTAAATCCCTTCGTAGCCTTGCAGATGTGCATCAAAGCAAACCCCAATGCATTATCAAAGGACATTCTAGAAGGAGAGGGGAGTGGGGAGGAGGAAGAGGAGGCAGAGGCCAAAGAGTATATCATCTTAGCTCCATCCTGGTCCAGAAAACCTAAGCCCAAGCTCTGAATGTCTTCATTTTAAAAATTGCTAGATTTTATGTAGTCTGATTGTTTTGCACATCATTAGTTCTTCGCCTTGCCTGCATGTCAAGCTAGTGATGTAATTGTTGAGAGTTATTCTCAGAATTTTATGAACATAATGAATGGAGATGCGATGTTTTGGAATTTCATCTATAATGAAATGTATAATGTAGAAATAAAGAGGATATAGGGATTGGTTTTGCCCAGTCTAGAGGCAAGGAGAATTTTCTTTGAGGAGAATATGCTCCTTATATAGTAATAGTTCCTTTTATCCATGAACTCAACTTGATCAACTAGATTCAACAGGTATGATAATTTTCTGTTAAGATGGGGTAATTTTTTTTAAAATTACTATTTTACCCTTAACTCTCTAAATAATTACAAAAAAATAAATTAATAAATATGCTTATGCTTTATAAATATTAATTTATATAATAATTAACACTTCAGAATTTAGTCACACAATAATCAATTAAAAGGTGAAAACAAAAAAAAATGAGGTGAAAACACGATAAATAGTTAATTGAAGGGATAAAGTCGTATTTTTATCTCATTTTAATGAAAAATTTAACATCAAAGGTGTAATTGCATGCTTTTAAAGTATATAGAGTGCTTCTGCCTGTTTAGTCCAAACTTATTTTACCCTTTTCATTTTGTCTTGTTCTACTTGTTGATACCAATAAACAAACAAGGTGATCACTTGGATTATATGCTCGGGTCAACTTAGTAATTCTAATTCTGAAGTAAAATTCTCTTCTTTCATACATCTAATTCTTGTGAATTAAAAAAAATTGGTCTGTAAACCCAAAAATAAAAAATTAAAAAAAAAAATTGGGTACGAAATATGCAGTATAACATATTTAATTTTCCCGTGTAAGAGAGAATAAAATCGGCTCCCAATGGCAGGGGAAGCGATCATACATACGTGGCAGTTGGCACGTGCGGGACAGTGATATCTGTTAATCGAACAAAAATTAAAAGGGCAAAGCTATTCCGACTATCTAATTTATCATTTTCCACTACCCTAAATTACGAAAATGTCATTATTTTTTTATTTTTTTTGTCACCCTTTCCCACTACCCAGTTCGACAGCGTCCAGTCGAAGTGTTCTTCACCGGGACGACAGAGGTCTGTCGAACTGTCTGAATAAGTGTCGACAGAGGCCCAGTCGAAGTGTGTTTTATTAGGACGACAGAGATCCGTCGATCTGTCTGAGCAAGTGTCGACACGGATGTGTCGAACCCTTCAAAACAACATCTTTCTTCTAAGAATCAATCACTTATACAATCATTTAAGTCCTTATGAAAAACAAAAAATGTTATTTAAGTCTTTTTGAAAATTATATATATATATATATATATATATATATATATATATATATATATATAAGAAACAAAAATATCAAACAAATAGTTATTTATATCAAATAAACAGTAGGCATTTCATATAGAAAAAAACATTATTTTCTTTTCTAAACAAATGGAGTCTATTTAGAAATAGACTCTATTTGTTTAGAAAAGAAAATAATGTTTTTTTCTATATAAAATGCCTACTGTTTATTTGGTTCAAATAACTCTTTGTTTGATATTTTTATTTTTTAGACTTAAATAAATATATATGTGAATGATTTTCAAAAAGACTTAAATAACTTAAATGACATTTTGTTTTTCATAAGAACTTAAATGATTGTATAAGTGATTGATTTTTAAAAGAAAATTGTTGTTTTGAAGTGTTCGACACATCCATGTCGACATTTGTTCAGACAGATCGACGGATCTCTGTCGTCCTAGTGAAACACACTTCGACTGAGCCTCGGTTGACACTTATTCAGACAGTTCGACAGACCTCTGTCGTCCCGGTGAAGAACACTTCGACTGGACGCTGTGGAATTGGGTAGTGGGAAAGGGTGAACAAAAAAAATAATAATGGCATTTTCGTAATTTAGGATAATGGGGAAATTAAGTTGGGTAGTGGGTCTATCGGTGCCCAAATTAAAATCCGCAACCGCACACGACGGTTCCACTCCACCACCGCCATGGCCTCGATGCAGGTTCCCCGCTGTACGTCTTGCTCGCGCGCTAACCTGCGCCTCTTTCCCCGCACTAACGTGCGCCGATGCGACACCTCCAATGCCTTCTTCGCCATCACCACGACGACCTCCCGCCCTCGCCTTCAAAAGCGCGCCGCCCCTTTTATCGCGAGAGCAAGAGCCAAATCCGAGGAAACGGCTTCCCAGCAGGAAAAGATAAACCCTAAAGGACCAACCGTCAGCAACAAAGAGGAGGAGGTGGAGGAGGAGGACCTCCCTTGGATACAGGAGAAGGCGCTGGACCTTGTCGAGTTCACCGGGACCGTGACCCAGGCGATCCCGGGTCCCAGGGTCGGCCAGAGCTCTCTCCCTTGGTTCCTCGCCATCCCACTCGCTTACGTGGGCATCTCCTTCGTCTTTGCCTTCGTCGGGACCGTCAAGAAGTTCACTTCACCCAGGGCAAAGAAGAGAAGATCGGTGCGTTGGTATGTTCGGCAGCCGATTTGTTCTCTTTCTATTTTGTTGTCGTTGTTCTTGTGTTCTATTTCAATGTGGATGTTATCCATTACAGGTGAACAAAAATGTGGAGCTATTGAAGTCCATCGGTGAGCTGCTTCTGACGGGAAGGGATTCAGTGAAGAATTCTGATCTCATGGGCCTCATGCAGAAGGTACTCTGTGGACTTCTGTGTTTGTTCTTTTTTTTTTTTTGATGGTGTGTGTTTGTTCTGTTGCAAATCTCAGGATCATCTTTTGTGAAAGTGTTTCATTCAAAAAAGTAAAATAAAAAAATGGCATTGGGAAATCATATTAGTTAATGATGCCCTCGAAAGGAGATGAGAGATCTCCCAAAAAGCGAAATTAAAATAAAATTGGGAAGGAAAAACAAAGAAGCCCCAAACAAATTAAAACCCTTTTAGCACCTTTGATGCATACTGTTTTTACTAACTGTGTGCCAAACGGGCATTGATAGAAAATATGATCTTTTATTTCAGTATCAAATCTGTATAATGTGCAGGCAAAACATGACTTGGGAGGAAGCTCCAATAAGATGCATACTGTTTTTACTCTATTGAAGTTAGTTTCTCCACTTATTGCTCCGTTTTTCTTGGTGTCTGCACTTTGTCCTTCCACTTTGAATCCTTTCATGCAGTTGGGTCCCATTTTTTGGCTGATATAAAACCTATCATACACTGGTTGTATTGTTGGATTTTGTCCCCTGTAAGTTTTGCACTGGCTACAGAAACAGTTGTATGCTGCACAATTAACTCTTTAAATTATTAAATCACATCTTCTACTAATATGATGATAGCATTGAAATGCACTCTGTTGAATTATATAAAGATGGATCATCTCTTTAATTTACGGCTCAATTTTTTGGTTAACTTTTTAGTATTCTGTGAATAACTTTGGCTGATTAACATTTCTCTTTGTGAAACTTGGATATTCATTCTGTTGTCCGTTTTTGTTCAGACAGGATTTACAATGGAGGAAATTTTGAGAAAGTACATCCGATATGCACTGAATGAAAAGCCTTTCAACCCCAATTTAGTAGTGGATCTTATTCATCTTTGAAAAGCATCAATGCTTGATGATGCTCAAGTTGCTGAAGTTTTAAATGAAGTTTCAAGGCGAATTGTGCAGCAGAAAGGTAACTTGTCCCATTCTCTTCCTCTTCCTCTTCCTCTTGTTGAATTTGTATTTGATTAATTATTTCCTGAATGGTAATGTGCACTGCTTATGGGACATGTTGTGTGCTATGCTGATATAATAGAAAATACAAATCAGGGGTTTGTATTTTGCCAATATTTCAAAATAAATATGCACCTCATTTACTTAGTAAATAATCTAAACAGCCCAATCCCCTTTGCTAGGATGTGCACTACCTAGTTGCGACTTGTTTTGGTTCTTCTATCTGGGAAGCATTTGTATTTTGCCAATTTTTTGAACTAATTATGAACCTCATCAATGTGCACTGTTGTTTGTTATAGGTCCAGTGGTACTGGAACTCTCAGGGTTTACAGAAAAGGGTTTCAAGCGAAAACTTGCTGTGCAGGGCCTTTTTAGGAAGATTCTCTACCTCTCTGAGGCAAGTTGATCTGCGAACACTTTCTTGGCTCAAACATATGTTTCTTTCATGTGTTCCAGTTGCTCAAACTTGGATGATACTCTTATATGTATGCACATATGTATACGAATGAATTTATATCTCTAGTTTCCGTTGAATACTACGTTTTCTGCCACTTTCACTTTCATATTTTATTACCTTTTTTTTAAATATAATATGACCGCAACTCTACTGGCTACTGCTGATGCTTGCTTGATGTTCTGTTTAGAAAAATATTATTTTCCAGTAAGCGTGAACTTGGTGCTTCCCATTATGTAGGCTGATTCCTGTTTTGCCACCACAAATAGTCAACTGTCTAAGCATTCTGATTAATGATTTAAAAATGTTATCATGAAATTTCTGTGTGGGCTGGCTCCCACTTGTCATTTTATTGCAAAAACAGATGAAAGTTCCTACAGGGAAGGGGACTTTATAATCCCGGCACTCTTGCAATAGGCTGACACGAGAAGGGAATACATGACAAAGAAGTCAAATTAATATGCCAACATTTTTTTTTATAATCTCAGCCATGTTGGTTGGTAAATCATAGTCGCATGATAGATTGAGCATTCGTACAAGGTGTAGGAATGTGTTAGGTTAAAGTGACAAGAAAGAAGAAGAATGTAACCAGAGTTGTGAAAGCCTATCATCTAATCCTTTCTCCCTTGCCCCCTGAATGAAAGTCAACAGTTTGCCAGAGGTTCTGTGTGTCTTAGGTGGTGGAGAGGCTGTTTTGAGTAAATGTGTGATTTGTGTTCGAGTGGATGGAAGGTCTGACTTTGGATTGGCTTGGAGCTGCCAAGATACCTCATCTCCTTTTTGTTAATAGGTGGTACAGTTTTTGCCCGCTTCTAGTTTTTGTTGTGTCGCCTTGTTTCTTAATCAAATTATGGGTGATGCACTACCACCTACCCCCCAAAAAAATAAAAATAAAGGCACTTGCCAGACAGCCAGTTGCTGTAATTGATGACTGATGTTGAAACAAGCGAGCTTCTCTTCCCAATAAATAAAATGGACATGTTTATACTAAACAAAGAAGATTAGGAGATGGAAAATATGCCTAGTCTGTCAGTGATGGAGATCATTCAGCAAGGTGTCCCATCAAAGTACCCTATTTAGTAGAAAAGATCAGCTATATGAGCTCCAGTTTCTTAGGGTTAGCAAAAATGATTTCAATAAGGCGATTCACGGGCAAAAATGTAGGGGGGAAGGAAAACAATGGACATGCAAGAAGAGCAGTCCGTGAGGCATGATGGAGATCAAGAGCTTCAAATATACTGCCAGCTGATGCTATCTATATTTGAAAGTCAAATTTTCTTGCAAGTGTGACATATTCAGGTAGGAGTTTTTCTGTTTCTATAAAAGAAACCACATACCTCTTGATAAACCTTTTTTTTTTTTGGTAAGTCTCTTGATTGTTCTTTAAAAAGCTGCATATTTTCTTGATTGACCACCCATGTTGTGTGGAAAGTCGATAAACTAAGTTAAGATTGAAATTTGGGGTTGTAGCTGTTCTGACTAGAGGTTGATAATTATGTGATTCCCTTAATTTGACATTATTTTATATTTGCTTCCCATCTGATCCAGTTGCCAGAGTTTTGCTCAAGGGACAGCTCTTTAGTCGTCAAGGAAATTTTTGGGGTTACAGAGTAAGGCCCTTGCTTGTGTCTTTCATATTATCTAGATTCAATCTGACTTCCGTTTCCTGGTTTCATCACTTGTATCAGTCAAGATGCAGACACCCTACGTATTCACTCAATTTCTGAGACTGTTGACGTGGATTCACTTGAAAAGTTGGTTGA
>CM060858.1:212037-237037 GCA_030737845.1 Acorus calamus | reverse complement strand
TGGCTCAGATTCAGAAGAACCTGATGATGGCTCATCTCCTGTTTCTTGAATGGTGTGTCAGGTATCAAGAGGCTTGGAGAGTCGGGCAGATATAAAAGATGATGCTTTAGTGCCTGTATAAATATTACAAAGTAACTGCAGCTTTGGGAGAGCAGCAATTTTTTCAATCGGAATTTAGTGAACTGAAGAGATTTTGTGTTGTGTACTTTCAAATCATGAGGGTATTTAGATGTGTTTGTATACTGGAAGTGGCTTGGGGGAATATGTGATTCGAAGTTAATTGCTTGTAAGGTTTTTGTAATTTAGATGTTGAAAGATGCTTCTTCAAAGATACCCTTCTTGATCAATTGTTTTCTATCGAATCAAATTCGGGTGAATTTATCTCCTTTTGGTCAGCAAGTTTTGGGTATTCAGCTGTTGTGCAGGGTTGCATCACTGATTACATCAGCACCGTTGCGTGGTTGTTTTGTTTGGTGTTCAATGGAAGCATAAACAACTTTGGAGATGTGCAGATGGTTGTATTAAAACATGGAAATGGCAAGTCAAAGGATTGGGGATGTGGAGGCATTGGTTACTAAGGGACATGCTGTCCTCACTGAATAAAATGCTTTCATATGCATATAGAAGTGGAACTATTTAATGCTTTGCCATGCCATGTGATCCGCAAGGTGGTTAATAAACTGGAAACCCTCTCTTGTTTATGAAATGAAAATCAAGGTCTGACTGAATTGTATAATACGGTTACGCACCCTTTGGTCGCTCAGATAGCACTTTAAAAAATTCCTCCACTTGTACACATCTCGGCCAGTCAACGTAGGTTTGAATGTTTGAACAGGAAATAAAGATTTGGGCATTTTTTTTCTCTCATTCTAGAACAAAAGGAAGGATACAAAAGTGTGAAATGCTCGAGGAAGCTTGAATCCTGGACTCGAGGTCTTGCTTGTTTTTTTAGCAGAATGAAGTGTTTTGTCTTTCTTATGCACCCTTTATAATTGGCCATTTTAGTCCATCCAGCAAACACGAATGACATAAAAAAATGGGATAGACCAATAAATGGAACACAAATGGTTGATAAGCCTACAAGCCTAGCCAAATTGAGGTCCATTCAGGGTCAAAATCATATCCACTCCCTCAATATATGTGAAGGAACGTGAAAATTAAAAATAAAAAAATAAAAAATCTAAAGTTACAATTGAATTGCATGAGGGACCACTAACAATTGGAAGTTGAAACTATTTTCGTTTGCTTTCTCCTTTCTGTGATCCTTCAGCTTGTAAATCACACACTTGTTTTTATGCTTCTTCTATGAATTAAGTGCAATATCAGCAAGAGAAGATTCTAAATTGAAAGTGGACCACTTCTAGAGGTTCTATGGAAGACTCGTATCTATAGAGTGTATCTTGGTTGACTTGTTTTAGGTGGAGAGTTCAATAAGTTTTTCTGTCCTTTCCACTGAAACTTGGGATGTTATCCTCGAGAGTGCAAGATGCTGCGAGTTTAACAAGTTCCCATTTACAAGCAAAACAAGGCCTGTAGGTGACAGTGGCATATAATGTTTCTGGAGGGGGCTATAATACTAGATTGTTTTTGGGTTCAAAGTAATGTCTAAAATTAGAGTGTTAACAATCACATGCCACAAGCCTTAATCTTCTTCCTTGAACTTTCTTTATTAGCTGTTATCTCTAATGCAAGCTAGTAGTTTAGACTTGAGACCCATCTTGTTTGCTTATAGTGGTAGTTCAGATTGAAAAAAATAATGTGAAAACCACCTTCAGAATGTCATTGACCAAATAGTTTTTAGTCGGGTTGTGTGATGATTGATACACAATATATTAAAGAAAGAAAACTTTGAGTGGTGATCTGGTTTATATGATACGGATCTGTTATCTGTATATTAGAGGATGGCACAAGCAATGCCACTTCATTTATGATATCTCTATTCTTTTCTGTAACACCTAATAATAAAAATTGAGCGCAGGTGAAAAGATTTTGGCCTAGATTGCAGAATATCGACGGTCTATAGAAGAATCTTTGCATGATATGGAAGATATATATGGCCTCCTCCTGATCATCACAACCACAATAATCATCTTCATGACTTTTCTTTTGCAAGCCCGGAGGAAGAAAGTCAGTGCCAGCTTTTTGAAATTGCCTCCAGGGGATAGAGGTTGGCCTCTCATTGGCCATAGCCTGAATTGGTTCCTAGCTGTCTCAGGTTCACATCCACCAAGCTTTGTTGAACGCCAAGTCGAGAGGTATGTATTTCTTAAAGAAAATCGATCTTCGAATTTTGACGAAAGAATTTTATTCAATGCTAAGAAAAATTCACATGTGACAGTTAAAAAAAAAGGCTGGTCTTTTACATTTATTGATGTGATGAAACTTGGTTCAACAGAATTGCTTTCTTTTTAGTCCTGACTGGTAAAAGTTTTGCTCAAATTTTATAGGTATGGAAAGATATTCTTGTGTAACCTCTTCGGTCGACAAGCTGTTGTCTCAGCAGACCCAATGTTCAACCGTTTCATCATGCAAAACGAAGGAAGGTTGTTTCAATCGAGCTATCCAAAGTCCTTTAGAGATCTGGTTGGGAAGAACGGAGTGATTGTTATGCATGGAGAACAGCAGAGGAAGCTCCATGGAATAACTGTAAGCATGATGAAGCTGGATAAGCTCAACCATACTTTATTAAACGATATTGAGAAAGTTATCATGCAGATTATGAGTGGTTTGCATGACAACCAAGTTATCCTTCTCCAGGATATTTCCAGGAAGGCAAGTTCGACTATAATCACTCTTGTTTTTGATATAAGCATTAGTTTAGATTGATCTTCTAGGGGGTCTAATATATCCTTATTAATCCTTCATGCATGTTGGTTTATGTGGTTGAACACATTTCTTAAAGACATGCCAGCTTGATTATACCTAGTGCTACAGCTCGTCAGTTGTTGACTTTGTTCTTTTATTCACAATCAAATAATATTTTCATTAATTGATTTATGTTTTGTTTCTAGGTTGCAATAAATCTGATGATCAATCAGCTCATGGGAATGTCGAGTGAGTCGGAGATAGATGAGATGGCTCGCTTGTTCTCTGATTTTGTCGATGGTTGCCTTTCTTTTCCGATCAATCTGCCTGGATTTTCTTATCGAACAGCAATGAAGGTGACAATATCTTAATCTTCGTTCCTTGTTTTTATTACTTGACAAGTTCTTTTAAAAAATCTTACTCTTTACATATGATTTTTGTAAATCACAGAGTTTGTTTAATTTCTTTTTATGTGAATTGTATTATTGATAGTCTTGGGCAGGAACAAAGTCTATATCATTATTTTTAATTTGATTGTGCTAGTGATATGGTTTTCGCATAATATCATCATTTCTCTAAGGATGCTAAACATTACCAGGCTAGGGAAACCATCACAGCTAAGATCAACAAGAAAATAGAGGAATGGAGGCAAAATCCATCAAAAACATCTGAAGTGGGCAATGGTGTGCTTGGGAGGCTATTGGAGGAAGATAACCTGCCCGACATTGCGGTTGCAGATTTCATCATTAATCTACTGTTTGCTGGGAATGAGACCACCACAAAAACAATGCTGTTCGCTGTATATCTTCTAAGTCAATCTCCTGTTGCACTAGAGCATTTGGTGGTAAAGACTTGTCTAAACAGAGCCCTGTTTGATTTATTTATTTATTTATATTTAATTCATAAACATGATCTTGCATGTTATGCATAATCTAAACAGGCAGAGCATGATATTATAAGAAGATGCAGGGGTGATGACATCCTTACATGGGAAGACTACAGAGCTATGACATTCACTCAATGTGTAAGTTCAATTCATAATGATGCCAACTTGTTGCAACCCATCCAATCAATATTATTAAGCAGATGAAAAAGAATCGCCACCAGGTTTAATTGTTTAAATGTGCAGGTCATAGATGAAACCCTTCGACTTGGAGGGATCGCTATATGGTTGATGAGAGAAGCTATTGTAGATGTGGAATACCAAGGTAAACATTGCCTGAACAATCATACAGAGATCATACACAGTTTTTTTTATTTCCTAAGCATGAACATCAAATAAATATGGCTTTGTTCTGTAATCTCAGATTATGTGATCCCAAAAGGATGCTTTGTTGTACCATTCCTCTCGGCAGTTCACCTGGATGAAACCTTATACAATGGAGCTGTGAACTTCAATCCTTGGAGATGGATGGACCCTGATAACAAGGTTTGTATTTCCAGTTAAATATAAAGCCAATGCTATTCAGTATTTTTTTTTCATAGATAGAAAAACTCTATAGATAGGTAATAACATTGTGACATCTAAAGTGGATGTGTTAATTTTGTGTTTCCGATAGGAAAAGAGAAACTGGAGAAATAGCCCATATTATGCTCCCTTTGGAGGAGGTACTCGACTCTGCCCGGGAGCTGAATTGGCTGGTCTGCAGATCTCACTCTTCCTGCATCACTTTGTCACTCGATTCAGGTAATGCATTTTTTTTTCCAACTTGAACACCTGTAGCTAACACAGCCTTGTCTGGCCAAATGGAATCCCTGTATCATATTTATTAAGGCCTTTATATGCAGCAGCAGTATCAAATTGTTGATATCTATTATTTAACATCTGTATGTCTGTGTAACATGGAATTGATTGAGCAGGTGGATCCAATTGAAGGAGGATAGGATGTCTTTCTTTCCCTCAGCACGCCTTGTCAACGGGTTCCAGATTCGAGTTTCAAAACGACAACATGAAACTTTGCCACCATAGAAACAGAACATCTTGCAATGTATTTCAATCATATATGTTTTTTTTTTTTGATTGGTAATTGAGAACTATGTATTGTTAAACTTTGAAGATTTACAAGATATACAGAGGCTTTAGATTTAAAGAAAAGGATTATAGGAAGACAGAGGGAAGAGAGAACCAGGTCGCTCTGCATCCTACCCACCCCTAATACTTCCCTTAAAATCTTGCCTGTGGAAATAAAGATTCACAAAAAAAAATGATCGGAAGCATCATGTTGAGCTTTGATTACAAAAGATGAGCTACTTGTTTCGAGTGAAACAGGTTCTAGCTTTGTTAGCTGCTAGTGCTTCATTGAGCTCCTGCCAAGTTTGATGAGATAGAATGTTGTGTTCACCCCTTGTTTGCCGTCTAGCTGCCAGGAGATCAGCCGGGCTGTTCCCTTCTCGAAATATGTGGGTGATTCTCCAGTCCACTAGCCTTCCAAGCCCCTGCACCAAAGATCTATGTAGTCTAAGAGCAGTCCAAGGGAGAGTGCCTTTGCCTTTGACCCAGGCCATAGCAGTTGTGGAGTCTGTTTCAAACTGCGATCTTGTACATAATGTTCTTTTGATGCATAGTTGTATAAATTGTACCAATTCCATGTCTGCGATCTTGTACATGCCATGATCAAAACCAAGTTTTCACTCGTAACCTTCCAAATTTTGTGAGAATTTTGTGCTACTTTGTTTTATTTATTTATTCATTTATTGAAAAGAAAAGATGTTTTTAATTTCTCATGAGTAACAGGTTCCTTTTTCCTTGAAACTCTACATCTAAAGTCATGTCAGTTTACTCTTGAGTATATGTTGGATCTCAACTCACACTTAAATGTATTGTGTTCAATGTATAGTTGTATACAACAGGCGATTTTGCCTGATGCATATATTTTGGAATGTACAGGTTAATGTACAATTTCACATTTTGAGGTGTAAATATATTTGGCCGAATAGGCTTTTACCAAAAGAAAAAGAAAAAAGACACACTGAAATGTAGATCCACTTCATTGACCAATTAAACCCCCCCCCCCCCCCAATTAAGCTTGTTGATTACAAGAACCGTACTAATTATATCTGAATAAAGTACTGGACTCTATTCATTGGGCCGGGGATTTAAATATCCGCATGTCATAATCGGGTCGGTTCATTGTTGAAGATTCCCAGAACAAGCAATGATGATCTGGTGAACCTCCGGTGAGGGGAAAAAAAAGAGATCTGAATTCTCCGTAATCGTTACTGAAATTAGGTTTCTGCCTGGACTGGGTATAGATTGAGGAGGATCGATGACGGGAAGGGAAGTTCGGGAAAGGTTCTCTCTCTTTATTCATCTTGAATTTCTATGGCTTGATCCATTTTCATTCTCTCTTCTTTCACTCCTTTCATGTGGAAAATTGGTTGGTTTGGTGTGAAAGTGATTCGTACGCCCTTTCTTATTGATTGATTTGATGTTTTGGTGGAATTGATAATTGTAGATAAGAAATGGGGAAAGGGAAAGGATAAAATCGACGATGAGGACATCACCTTCCAACGTATGGTTGCAAAGGTTAGCGAATCACTGCTTCTATTCTTTTTCTTTCATTTTTTTTAATTATTTAATATCATGCTGTTCTTGTTGGCTTCTTTTGTTGGAAGATTATTGGAAATTTGAAAAATGAGGATCCTTCGAAGTTCCTCTTTGTGTTACTATGCTTTGTTTTTGTTTCCATCAAATCATTAGAATTTGATCTGTAATAACTGACATGGATAGCATCAGACTTCATTATTATTTTTTCCCCTCCTTTATTTATTTAGATTAGGCATCTTTGAAGCTGCTTATATTAGTTGAATTGCAGATGTCTTACAATTTTCAGATGATGTGTGTTGAGGCATATGGCTTCATAAGTCATCATGTTTTTTTTTTCCTTATGAAATCTACTGTCTGTAGCTGAGATCACTTAGTGTAGGTCAAATTTCATATTGTCATACTGTGTCAGTTTCATAAGAGAATTCATTTTGATTAATTCGTTTTCGTCCCTGCTGAAGTGGGTGCATTTTTCAGTGCTCTTTTATTGGCCCAATAATATTCTCTTATTTTCTTACAATCTATAATTTGATTTTGTGATCTTGCTCTTCTGATGGGGAAGATAGTTTGCTGCTTTTTTTATCTGTTATTCTTGAGATGAGTTGCTGATAACACGCCCCGGCAGGGATCATGGCTTCTTCCCCTGGGCGGCTAATATGAGCAGATGCAGGAGGTTGCAGGCGAACGTGGAGGATACCTTCATGGACGTGGCGGTACTTGTCCCCTTCTTCCTCACAAGGAAGTCCTCTCTATCATCCATTGAAATTTTCATGTTACTTGCAGCTTTGGACAGCGATGACTTACTGTACCTTAAAGAACAGATGGAAGCTGAGGAAGATGCTGAACGCCTCCTACGGCGCACTGAAAAACGAGCTTTTGCTGCATTTAAGATATCCCTTTTGACCATGAATGCTCACTGTTCTTTATTTCACACTTTTCCTAATATATATTCAATTTAGATCTGTTTTCTTTAATTTATGGATACAAAGCAGCGAGTTTAGCAGATTCTTCTTCTGTGGCTTCTGTACCTCTAGCGCTCCATGTTGAATCCAAGCCAAAGAGTGGGATAAAGTATGCCGTCATTACTTGCAATTTCATTTTACTTTTACCATCAGCGAGTTGAATAAATTTTTTTTTGTAACATATGCAGGCAGCAAGATATACTCAAGAATGTTGTGGAGATAAGGCCGAAAAGGCACAGAGTCTCAAGCCCATCTGATGGTCCACAAGGGAGGAATCCAGCAACACCATCCATGGCAGTTCAAACTTCTTCAGCAAATTCCAAACCGAGGCAATGTTCAAGGAAAGACGTGTCCTCTCCAAGGCCGATCAAAGAGAATGATGCCAAACCAAAGAATGTGGTGGGGAGCTTATTAGGTCTGGTGTATGAAAGTTCTGATGAAGGTTGATTCAACGAGTATGTTTCACATCTACTATGCATTCCAATGTTTATATTTCTTTTTGTTAGAGGACAGTTTATGAGTTTGAGGTACCGCTTGCCCCCTCCAAAAAAAAAAAAAACTTGATGTTTTTTGCATAATTCTGGAAACAGTGACAGGGGTGTGAATATTCGGAGTTCCATTGTCCGATTTTTGTTTTAGGAGAGAACTGAACAGGCAGGGGTATTATGATACTGGAAAAAATATGAGAAAATTTAAAGAAGTACATGACTAGCCAAATAAAAGTGTGTGATCGGTTTTTTGTGTGAAGATTACAAGATATGATATTACATTGGTTTAAATCCGAGTATGATAGTGTTATCTATTGAGCCACTGTAAGGCTTTTTCATCTTTCTCGTTCTTTGGCTGCGCCATCTCTTCTGGTTCTGTGACAATAGAATTAGCACCTATTTCTTGTGGAGCAACGGAGTGCACCGGAAGATCTTGTTAACCTTCGCACGGCTCTTGCACCTGTTACACGGAACCGTTGTTCTCTGTTGTATGCAGGACCTTCCCCACCACCAGAGCCCGTCTGCTTGAAGAAAGCCCCATTCATGAAAACGTCACTCACTGATTTCCAGCGCGATTGTGTCTTGCTACCTCCATCATCGAGTCTCCATGTGACCTGCACACTCACAGTTAAGTATATCAACCTTTTAAAAAAGGATGCTTTTCAGAAGCAGCAGGGAATACCTCTTTTTTGTTAGTTTGTGGAGCTATGAAGAAATTGGCTTCACTTTTAATACTGGGGTTCATGCTGCCGCCGATGGCGTAATTTCCCCAGCCATCATACAGATTGTTTGTCACATGAGCGTATCCGTGTCTGACCCTGCATTTTCCATCTTTAAGGTAAGTAGGACTGTGAGATGTTGAGGAGCTGGGTTTGTTGAAATGGCTACCTGGGCATTCGTTGGTTACAATTGGGACCGAAACGGTTGAAAACGATGGTGACCCTCATGTTCCTATCCTGCAGGTACCCATCATCATGGCCGAGGAGCATGACCTTATCATGGTCCCTAAACCAGTTGTTGGGGAGATGGTGACCCCTGTGGACCCGCGCGTCACGTCCAATAGACCGTCCTCGGATTGGTAGAGTGTGTTGTGATCGATCCAAATCTTTGAAGACCCAACAAGCCGGATCGCATCTCCATCAAATCCTCCAAAGTTTACAATCTTACTGCCGGGACCCATCACCTTCCCTGGAGGTTGTGATTGACAGTGATGGATTTGGAGCCCGTGAATTATAACGTTATTCACCTGATTTTGGAAAGAAAGAAAAAACCAGAAAATGTGTCAGTCACATACTTCGTCTATAATGGTTTTTTTTTGTTGGTAAAAAATCAATTTTATAGTACTGTCAACTGTGTATATTCATAAATCATGTGGAATAAATACAATTGAAGTGTTAGGATAATTGACTTTTTTTAGATGCATTATGTTATTAGTTCAAGAAAATACATGCAAAAACCAAACATAATAGGCATGCAAAAACTTTTAATGTTGGATGAGAAAACAGCTAAACAATTATAATTTGCTTTTTAAATTATGAACAATGTGATTCATTGTCCAAATAAAGTAGATATCCCAATTTTGAAGATGGTTTAGCGAACTGATATGTTAAATTAATAGGTACAAAGATATATAATCGTCAAACTTTTGTGAACAGTCGAAGTTGGAAAAACAAAAATTCGAGAGTATTTTGAGAATATGATGTCAATTCTGGCAATGATACTAACAATGCGTAGATATGTTATTGTACATTTGTACGTACCCCTTTAAGCAGGAGGCATGCGCCGTAGGCTATGTGCACGTCAGCACCACGGCCATCGATGGTGGTGAAGCTGCCGATGAGGAGCGGCTGTTTGAGACTGATCTGCATGTCCTTCTCGAACGTGATCCACACTTTCCCTCTCAGCATGGATGTCCCGTAACGCAGCGTTCCACGCCGTGGATTCAATGGATCATCACTAGGGTCTGTCACCACATAGTGACGGACGCCCCTGCCCATGTTGTTGCTCATCTTCCCAGCGAACCCCACAGAACAAGAGGCCAGTTGTTGCCGATTGGACGCCCAGTACGGGTTGCGCCTCCAGCACTGGTCGACAACGTTCAGTCGGGAGCGTCCATTGCGTCTTCTTTTCTGTGAGAGACCAGCACTGAAGAAAATGAAGAGGATGACAAGTGAGAGGGCCAATTTCCTTGCCAGACCAATCACCATGGTTTTGTTCTTTCTTCTACTCTGTTGTGAGATTATTATTTTTCTTTCTTGCCTTCACTATATATGACAATGAAAAGGAGGCTAGATTATTAGATGCAAGTGTGTGTGTACAAGTACAAGGCAGGCAGGTGAGATGTATGTCTAAATTGAGGTGTTTGTTTTGGAGGGTGTTTAGGTGGTTTCCAAATGGTTTGAAACTGAAATAAAATTTGAGGCTTCAGTTTTGCTCTACCTCCAACCGTGCTCCATTTCTTTAAAACGGAGCACGGTTGGGCTCCAACCGCCCGCCAAAATGCAGACGGCATTTGAGCCTCCAAATATGGAGGCTCACTTTATTTTTTTTAATTTTTTTAAAAAAAGTGTATAATTTCTTCTACACAATTTTAATTTTTATAAAATTAGTATCATTGGATAGATATCTTCGATACGATTCAAATGAGTCTAATATTGAATGTGTTTAACATATGTTTTACAAAACAAAAATCCAAATAACCCCCTGTAAACTATCTAAAATCCATCTTACCCCCTGGATTTTCTTAAAATTCATATCTGTCAACCAAAATTTAACTCGGCTTATTTTTCTTGGGGCGGATTAAATAAAACCCTAATTTAGTTTGATTTTTTTGTTAAATTTAATAATATATATGCTCTTTTTTTCGGTTCAAATCATTCTTTTTGTTCCTTCTTTTTTTCTCGTCTTTTCGGAACTACCGGGCTTTACAGAACCCAACTGGATGAACAGGTTAGGGTTTTTCGAAGGTCTTGGGTTTCGTCAATGCGATTTCGGTCGAATAGAATTACTCATTTTTTGAGAGAATAGAAGGACTACACTTACCGCCTTTAATCGGACTTTCACTCAAGAATTGTTAAGATATTGCAATATTTTTTTATATAAAAAAAAAGATATTGCAATATTGAAAATAAAATACGGCAAAACTATTCCCACATCTCAACTTTATTTATCTAAAGCCCAAAATTACCAAAATGCTTTTTAATCCTACTATCCAGCTCAACAACACTAAAACGACAGAAATCCGTTGACTTGTTTAAATAAGTATTAACAAGGATTCAATAAAAAAAATTGTTTCATTGTACGATAAAAGTCTGTCGATTTGTCTAAACAAGTATCAACAAGAGAGAAGACCCACGAGAGGCTATTACACGGCAGGGTCCGAGGCCCAAAAGATCACATTTCACAAAATGATGGAGCAGGGTTGGATCTTGAGTCTCCCCCTAAAAGGGGGCTTGCCGTCAACCACCCCGGGTTACCGTCTACGTGGCCTATGGTGAGTATCAGTGGTTTATTTTTATGTATATTTCTTTTCTTTTTTTGAATAAAAACTAAATAAGTTTTTAACACACATGACCCTGCTGGGCTAGGCAGTGCACCCGTGCACTTGTGTTTTTAGGCCCAACCCACCACATTATTTTTGGGCTCAATATTCTATTAATGGATTATTAGTTTTTCACATCAAGTGTTGTTACACCCAGTTTTTTTTTTCTAACCCCAATCCCAGTCCTATATGTATCGATAGAAAATCACTTGTATATATACTCATGTTAACGAGGTATATGTTTTGATATAATTTTTTTTATATTTTCAATATATAAATGCATTTATGTAATTTATTATAGTATATATTTTATTTTTTATAAAAACATGTATCTCATTAGATGATGTATTCTATTTTTAAAAATTTAAAACACATATAAAATGAAATTGAAACAGGAAAAATGCTTTACATGACATTATCATTTCATATATAATAACAATAAAAATATGCATCTCAATTGTTTAGTTATTTACAGTCACTGTCAGAATTTTTAGGGGTGTGGCACTCTCACAATTTGAATGTGTTTTTGTGTGCGGAGTGTTTGATACCGGTGGTTTTAATTATATGCATATGCAGTATGTACATGAATCGTATATTTTAATCATCACAAAAATTGTTTGGAGATGAAATGAGAGATTATATTATATTATAAAATATATCTTTACTGCTATGAAAGGTTAGATTTAGGAAATGGGAGTCACTGATTAATTGATTGTTTCTTGGCAGACCATCATCGTTGGAGATGTATCCTTCCATTTTTAATTCCTTGGGAGTGTACGGTCAGCCCAAACGGTCGCCGCAGGTGTGGTGTTATAAATATTGAAAAGTGGATTATATTTGACGTTTATACTGGAGTCCTGTATTTTCTTTTCCTATCTATCCTAAAATATACCTTGGTATTGTCCATTGTAGAGACATCATTATTATCACAGTTGGATTGACACCAACAAACAAACTAACATTGCATATATTCATTTTTAAATGTTGTTTAGCATACAATACAAGAATGAACCGCAATCAACCAAAGCCGTTGGTAGTCTCGTCCACATATTTCTTTGGCGCTTTGTTAATAGGTGATTCCTTAATATCTCCGCTTCCATGTTCCAACATCCTCCAATCATTAGGACACTTGCCTTGTACATTTCGTCCAATCATATCCAATGACAACCTCCACCAAATATTTCTTAACCAATTCTTATATATGTCTGAAAATAGAATTAGACCTTCCAAACACCTACACATCGGGCATGTATATATTGTTTTGTTGACAAGTATCTGACACCATTTCGAGATTTGCCCAAAATTTCCTGAGGGTCATGCTCCATGAATCTCATCCTCCATTTAACAACATGCATCCTAGTTTTTGTGGCTCGATTGGTGTATATTGTCGCGGATGACTTCTATCCCGACGAGAGAGAGGCATTGCTCATATTGAGAGACTCGCTCACTTCCACTTTGAATTTGCACTCGAAGTGGACTGGACCTCCATGCACTGGCAGCCGGAATAGATGGATTGGCATCACTTGTTGGAATTCTCATGTAACTGAAATAGTCCTAGACGGCATCCAACTAACAGGTTCTCTCTCGCCGACATTTCTAAACAATGTGTCATATCTAAGCAAGCTCAGTTTGAGAAACAATTCACTCCATGGACCGCTCCCGAATCTCGCCAGCCTTTTCAAACTACAAGTAGTCGACTTCTCACAGAACCGCTTCTCCGGATCAATCCCTTTGGGGTATAAAGACTTCCCTCACCTGACTCAGTTACAACTTCAGCAGAATTTTCTCAATGGAAACATCCCACCTTTTGATCAACAGTCCCTTGTGGTCTTCAATGTTTCCCACAACCTACTCGAAGGACCGATACCACAGACTCGGGTCCTTCAACGATATCCAATGAGTTCATATGATCACAATGCGGGATTATGCGGGAAACCATTGGGAAACCCTTGTCCCACCACCCCTCGAAGCAGTGGCTTACCAGCCTCTGCGGCTGTTACCTCTCCACCCCCAGCAAAAAAGGCGGCGATACAGGTATGGAAAATAGCTTTGATCATGGCAGCTGGGCTAGTGATCCCTCTCGCTATTATGTTGGTATGCTGTTACCATCATTGGAAGAAACATGTGAAGGAAACAACAGAGGAATATAACTCAGGTGTCCATCCCAACATATAGCTGACACTAAAATAGCACAATTAGTACTTTTAAAGAAGAGGTTTTTTTATGCTAATTTTTGTTCAATATTTTCATCTCTATATCAACGTAGGCGAAAATTTGGCTGAGAGAACAGAAACAAGGGACTCTACAGGCCTAGAGAGATCAGTGGGCCTAGAATTTTTCAACAAGGAGCGGCAAGTTTTCAACATTGATGAACTATTGAGAGCCTCGGCAGAGACAATGAGGAAGGGAAACATCGGTAGAATGTATAAGGCGACGCTGGAATCAGGCCATGTTCTAGCAGTGAAGAGGCTAAAAGATATGAATGGGACGAGCAAGGAGCAGTTCATTCAACAGATGCATTTGCTTGGGAAGTTGAGGCACGAAAACCTCTTGGAAATCATATCTTTCTATAACGCCAAAGATGAGAAGTTGATCATCTATGAATATGTCAATGGCGGGAGCTTGTTTGACCTTTTACATAGTAAATTCTCTACCATTATTATTGTGCTTAGACAATTGACATGATTTTTTCAATTGTTAGAAAGCTATCTTGTATGTATGTTTGTTGACTTCCAGGGAACAGAGGAGTGGGGAGAATACCTTTGAATTGGAGCAGAAGATTGTCAATAGTGAAAGGAGTTGCAAGAGGTCTCACATACCTCCACCAGTCCTTGCCTTCCCACAAGGTCCCCCATGCCAACCTTAAATCCTCCAACGTCCTTGTTCAACTCCACGACGACGACGACAACAACTCCTACCACCCCAAACTCACAGATTTCGGCTTCCAACCCCTCCTAACATCCCCGAACTCGGCCCAGAAGCTCGCTGCCTCAAAGTCGCCTGAGTTCTCCAAAGGGAAGAAGAAACTGACCCACAAGGCCGATGTGTACTGTTTCGGCTTACTATTGCTGGAGATCATTACGGGGAAGCTGGCAGGTGATGATGAGGATGACTTGTCTGAATGGGTGAGATCGGTTGTCAGCAACAGCTGGTCGACGGATATACTTGACCTCGAGATATTGGCCACAAACCAAGGGCATGAGGAGATGTTGAAGCTCACGGAGATCGCCCTCGAGTGCACGGCAGCGGAGCCAGAGAGGAGGCCGACAATGGATGAGGTGCTCGGGAGGATTCAGGAATTTCAAGTAGTTGACGATGGTGAGAGTGATTGACAAGTGCATCAAACATGAATAATCTGCATCATTTGTTCATTCGTTGTATAAAAGAATTTTTGAATTCTTTTCCTTTTTTTTCCATGTGTGATTGGAGTTTTACAGGTTGTGTGTGTTCGTTGAAATGCAACGATCCCTTTTTTTTATTTGTTTTTTGAATATCAATGGATTGTTTAAATTCAATCAGAAAATATGAATTGCAAAGTTTATCAATCATAAAATGCATCATTTATTCTATGGTACATCAATAGATAGTAATGTTTTTTTATATTTTCTATGTACCTTCACTCTTCTTCTATTTCATTTCCGAACTTTTGTACTCTTTTTCAGTTATAGATAGTCTAAAGTTTCATAAAAAAAAAAAAATAGTAATGTTACACCATAAACTAAAGAAAAAAAGGGTTTTGCGGACATTGATTGACCATTGTAATTTTGTAATAAACTACTCCACCAAACCTCATAAACGCGAAAAATTGGGACTCCTGTGATTCTGATGGCATATGTGGGCTTTTGATCAACAAGTAGCCCATTTGCGGATGTTTGTCAATGAAGGATGATCCATTAATAGGTCCATAGAAATCTGAAATTGTCGGACTGTGACGGATAAGAACCACAACATCAAACATTGATGTTGTTTGTATTTGTATTCTGTGCAGAAAACGTGCCACTCACATAGCAGCTTCCAGTCCCACGTGTCAATGATGGTCACCCGTCTAAATGCCATCTTTCCCCTCCCCCCATGCCACCACCTTCTTCCTCTCCATCAACCCATTTTGCAACAAAAAAATAGCTAAAACAACCAACACTAAAAAGGAAGAGCCCTGCAGCCATGCCGGTCCGCAGATTCGCCTTCGGAAGGACAGAGGATGCCGTCCATCCTGACTCCATCCGTGCCGCCTTGTCAGAGTTCTTCGCCACCGCCATCTTCGTCTTTGCTTCCGCAGGCTCCGTACTTGCTCTCGGTATTAATTAAGCACAACATGCATGCATGTCCTATATATGAATCCATGACTCTAGCTAAGGTAATCGGTACGTACGTGTATGTTGGTTTTGCAGACAGGATGTACAAAGACACAACCACAGCCTCAGGTCTGCTGCTGGTGGCCATCGCTCACGCTCTGTCGCTGTTCGTGGCCATTGCTGTGTCCATGAACATTTCGGGTGGACACGTCAACCCAGCCGTCACCTTCGGCGCCCTTCTTGGAGGTCGTATATCCCTCATCCGCGCCTTATTCTACTGGGTCGCGCAGCTCTTCGGTGCCATCGTAGCGTCCCTCCTCCTCCGCCTCACCACTGCTGGCATGGTGCGTGCGTCTTTAATTGCCCGTCTATTCTTTGTAAGAAGGACTAAATAATGTGCATTGTTGTTTGCAGAGGCCTATCGGGTTCTCGGTGGCGTCAGGAATCGGTGTTTGGCACGCTGTGCTGATGGAAATCGTGATGACGTTCGGGCTCATGTACACATTCTACGCAACCTCCATCGACCCAAAGAGGGGTCACCTTGGCACCATCGCACCCCTCGCCATCGGCTTCATCTTGGGCGCGAACATCTTGGCTGGTGGTCCGTTTGAAGGGGCGTCGATGAACCCGGCGCGGGCTTTCGGGCCGGCGTTGGTGGGGTGGAGGTGGAGGAACCACTGGGTGTACTGGCTTGGACCCTTTGTTGGGGCGGGGCTTGCGGGACTGATATATGAGTTCGTGATGATCCCAGAGGAGATCCCTACTCACCAGCCCTTGGCGCCTGAGGATTACTGAGAGTCATGATGGACATATGTAGATCGGATTTTCCGTCTGCGTATGTTTGTTTGCTTTACGTCTTTCATTTTCTCCTTTTTCAGCTTCTGGTTTGCGTTTGTTTGATCGGGTGCGTCGAACATGTATGGCTGTGTTTCCTCTCTTTGTTTATTGCGGAATAAATGAATCTTCACGACACCTGTCCTTTTCGTTACATAATAACTTTTTGACTGCGGATGAATTTAGTGACCAAATTAATTTCTTGATCAAATCTTTTTCTATAGGCAGGTTATAAGACTTCAACTCAAGAGGTTCTCCTATCTTACCAGGAGATTCGGTGGGTTGGTTAATGTTCTACCAAGAGGTTCTCCTATCTTACCAGGAGATTCGGTGGGTTGGTTAATGTTAGTCATAGACTCATAGCTGTTGTTATCTTTTCCTTTTTTATATTTTGAAAGCTGCGTATATTATTGTATGAAATCAAAGCCAAACCAGCTATATGTCACCCTAGGGAAGTAGCTACCATATAATAATAATAATATATATTAACAATAACAGAAAAATCAAAGATTATTCAAAAAAAAAAATTTCGTCTTTATCATTCACGAACAATTTCATGGATGTTTTTTTTTTTAAATGTAGAAATAACTACCTCGATTTCTTTTTTTATTTTGAAATACAATTCTGATATAGATAAGAAGACATAGAGAAAGTAGTGAAAGTACATAGAAAAGTTAAAAAATGACTGATCCGACGCACTATCACTTAATTAGAAGAGGTATCTAACCAAGTCAATGATCCGCCTATGCCATCCCGCTATGCTGTGATCGCCATTCACCCGTTTTGGAAGGTAACCTCCCTCGCTCCCGCCAAGAAATGCCCCCAATCCAAGAAACGCCCCCAATCTCGGAAGTACAATTTCATGGATGTTACAGGAGATAAAAAGGAGTGCAAAGAAAACCAGAATATTCACACATGAAAACTATATGAATCATGACACGCTTTGTATGTGAAAATTCCTACCTTTTCTTGGTGTGTACTAATTGGAATTTGGCAACCCATGGGTTATCTATTTAGTATAAAATTTGGCAACCCATGGTGCGAGAACTGTATTTTGAGGTTCTCTTTTGTTTTTGGAATAGTAATCAGACCAATAGCAAGGAGATAACTTATCAGTAAACCCTCCAAAATAAATGCAGAATGGTAGCCAATCTTCGCCACCGTTCATCATCCTCCTCCTCTCCCTAGGATAAGCTAGGGGCGCTTGCACATACCTGCACATGTAAAATAAATGAATTAATTTTAGAGAAATACTTCCCACTGCAATTTACATAGAATGGTATAAAGAATGGAGATTAAACTGGAAACACCTGATACCATCAAGCATTGCATCCCAACAGAAGTGAGTATGGCCAAACACATGACAGGCCTGTGCACTCCCATGAATCCCATGTATAGACCTTAAGCGATCCTCCAACAAATTGGAGCCAATGATTTTTGGAAGATTTGGATAAAAAAGCACTCTCTTCTCTGGACATAGTTCTTGCCTGCATCAATAAATGTTTGTAACATAAGCTGTGTATTAAAAGTACCATCAAAATAGAAATTACAGATGTTTGAGTGTTTTAAGAATGCGCTTCTATGGATAATTTTATCCAGGTTTATGGATACATTGGCATACTGATCTCAATTTAAATTCATGATGATTTTTTTTTATCCAAACATAGTTGTTTTAAGACCATTAAGAGTTCAAAATTTCAATTTATTCATGAGTAAAGGAAGTAGTATGGATGCGTTGGCACAACGGAGAAACTATATTCAACATTTTGTATGTTTATATGGTCCCTCACAGATATATATCTATTTAATTGTAAATTTAGCTTTGCAGGCTGCACAACAGTTGATGCAATATAATTCTCTATAACATATGGGCATATAGCCTACATTTTCTAATTCTTAGTACTCCCATTATGATGAACACTAATGCATCAGGCATGCCATCACACAAGTGTACACGTCAATTTTGAATCATAACATGACATAAAATGACCCACAAAGCCCAATTTCATATTAGCACTTTTCATCACATTTTGGTTTCATTGTGATGATGTGATCCTTCCTTCAAGGAGTGAACCTGTCACAATGTGATCCTTCCTTCACGTCAAAGTACTGAGCAAGGGTAATATCTTTGCCAGATAATTCAGATGGCCATTTGCATGCATGGAAATCTTTGCAAGCCTTCACAAACAAAGTACAGAAAATTAATTGTTAACTTATCATCTATGATTCAGTACAAGGGGAAGGGAAGTGAATTACCATCTCCAGTGAAGGAATCCGGACACTGGTGACATCTTTCTCCTGATCAAAACTCTGAAAAACAAAGCATCCTACAGTGGACTATTATCAGCAATCAGGAAAATCATCTAAATGTGACTTGAGCAGCTAAATTTTACGGCAAAGCAGGAAAGAGAGAGAGAGAGAGAGAGAGAGAGAACATATATATGGGCCACCAGCATAAAACATAAAAAACTGAGTGCAGACAACAATGAATCAAATTGACCTGGTGATACCAAGAGAACAGAGGAATAATCCCCAGATCTTCAACCATTTGTGGACGCGTTTCTACGCCGATGACTCTACACCCATCCAGCAGTGCATCCAGCTTCTCTAACGAGTCCACCTATCTTTCATTTCAATCAACTGTTCGACGAAATGCACAAAAAAAAAGGATTATGTTCATACTTACGAAGGTTTCCCCTTCCCTTCGGCACCATAGGTCGTGGTTCCCAGGGACGTAGAACACCTTCCTGAATGGGTCCTTCAACGCGGATAGCGTTCTGAAGAAGTTCTTATACGTCTCGGCCACATCGCCCGCCACAATGAGGACGTCATTCCTGAATCGCTTCTTCGATAGCCATTTGACCCACTCCATGTTTTCTGAATAGTCCGTGTGTAGGTCCGAGACGACGAACACCCGCAGCGGCGAATCAGACGGAGAGGTTCAGCGCGCAACGTCCGCTGCCTGATTGCATGTCCAACGGCACAGATAGAAGTCATAGAACGATTGGCGGAACGATGTCGATGGACAGATGGTGTGGGTAAAAATTCAGATGGGAAACTGATAGGGAACCCATCATTCAAAATATCCGATCTAATTCTGCGTCTGATTAATTAGGAGCGCGAGCGAGACCTATCATGCGTCGCTGCCTCGCTGGCATAAATAAAGGTACTGACATTGTATTGGAACTGTTATATTTCGAGGGCTTTTTGGATTCTTAGAAGTTATTTAATTAGGATTGCAATATCTAGATTTGGCTCAAATTTACCCCATTCCAATTCTTGATTATGAGAAAGAATATTCCAAATACAATCCAATTACAAGAATTAGATAGACTGAAAACACCTCATTTGCACTTAAAGGAGAAAACTGGAGTGACTTGTTATATTTTAAATCCGTTCAATTCCCACATTCACATTCAAATCTAGATAAATGAACTAATCGAATAAGGGAATTCCAACTCTACCCAAACAAGCCCAACTGGAACACAAATAGTACTTATAAGTTCTAACAATTCAAGAAGGCAAAAAGTTGCACGAGGGGAAAACATGAAGTTCACCTTCATTATAGCCAAAGCAGTTTTCAATTGTTCTACTCCAAAGCTCATGCATATAAGTTATACAAACAAGTCATCAAAAGATATAAATAAAGACACTCAACAACAAAAGCACAATATTTAAGAAATGGAGGGAAATGAGCTTCTGCTCTATGAAGGCAAAATAAGCAGGCTCAGTAGACCTTTAGACCTCGGCCATTCATTATTCTGATTCAGAACGATGACTTCATTTCACAATGCAGATTTTGATGACTGAAGCAGCACCAATGCGATGCAGAGCGACAACTGAATCCCCTGGCTTGCACAGTCCCTTCTTAATGGCCGACTGGAGGGCAGCATCCAGGATCACCTCTGTGGACTCCGCATCAGTGGCCTTAGCTGATCCCTCTGCAAGCAGTGGGATGAGACCCCGGTAGACAAGGCTGTGCCTAGCAGGAGTCTCATCACTGCATTGCCAGTCAAATGAGTCTGTCGTCAGCACTGGAACCACCACTGACAGGATAGGCACTGCTGGCCTATACTTCGCCACCAACTTTGCAGTGGTTCCTCCGCGCGTCAGCACCACAATGAGTTTCGCCTGGGCCTTGTTGGCAGTCCGCACAGCGGAGGATGCCAAACTCTCCAGGGGACTCATTGGTAGAGGGGTTGAGCGGATCATCTCCTTGAAGATGGCGCCGTAGTCGAGTGAAGACTCTGCCTCAATGCAGATTCGGGCCATGATCTTTACAGCGAGCTCTGGGTAGGCCCCGGCTGCACTCTCCCCACTCAACATGACACAGTCAGTGCCATCAAGGACTGCATTGGCCACATCAGTGGCTTCGGCCCTTGTCGGTCGGGGGGACTTGATCATGGACTCAAGCATCTGGGTTGCTGTCACAACAGGCTTTCCCACGAGGTTGCACTTGTAGATCATCATCTTCTGGGCAAGGAAAATCTTCTCAACAGGGATCTCCATTCCAAGGTCACCCCGAGCAACCATAAATGAATCTGTCTCCCTCAAGATCTCATCAAAGTTCACAACACCCTCCTGGTTCTCAACCTATAGGAATTCCCATATAAGAGCAATGAGAACAAGGTTATATATGAAATAAAAGGGAAAGAGAGCAAAGGAAGGAGGGGGCAAGAGAGTGAATGGCACCTTGGACATGAGTTTAATGTACTTTGCATGTGGTCCAAGAACCCGGCGGACATTAACAAGATCTGAACCCTTGCGCACAAAGGAGAGAGCAATCATATCAATCTTATTGGGCACACCCCATTCTAGAATGTCTTCCTTATCCTTCTCAGTGAGGGTGGGCAGATCCACCACCACACCTGGCAGGTTGACGTTCTTCCTCTCACCAATGACAGCAGTGTTCTCACAGCGGCATTTCACGGTTCCAGCAGCTGGGTCGCAAGAAACAACTGTCAGGGTTATGGTACCATCGGCACACAGGATGGTATTTCCAGGCTTCAAGTCAATAGGCAGTTTCTTGTAGCTCATGGAGATGGTTTTCTCATCTCCCTTGATGGCGTAGTCAGTAGTTACTGTAAGTTCCTGTCCTTCCTTCAACTGGACAGGCTTTCCATCCTTCAGGAAGCCAGTTCGAATCTCAGGTCCCTGAAAAAAATGGAAACATGAGAGTAGAATGATAAGTCAGAGATGGATGGAGGAGGAGATTTCACAATTACTGGAATGAATATAAATGCTAAATGATCCTATGTTAGAAGAATAAATGCTAAATGATTATCATTAGGTATCCTTAAATCATCACAGAGAATACTTGTTTTGTTTTCAAATACAAGATGAAAATTCCCACACAGTTGATGCAGGAGATTTCACCATTACTGGAATGGATATAAATGCTAAATGATCCTATGTTAGAAGAATAAAAGCTAAATGATTATTGTTAGGTATCCTTAAATCATCGCAGAGAATACTTGTTTTGTTTTCAAATACAAGATGAAAATTCCCACATAGTTGATGCAGGTATACATGTAGATATTCAGCCATTCAAATGTGCCTGAAAATTAAGAAACAGTGACATATTCCCATTGATGTAAATGAACATAATCGTAATCATCACCATCTTAATGTGGGTATGACACTTAGAGAGAAAAATCAAGCTCATTCGTATCCTCAGAACTATTAAAGTCGCGAGGAACAACTCTACCACAATACAGAAGCAAAGTTGTGCATCAAATCTCTCCTATAAACTATGCACAACATCCATATTCATTACCAAGACTTCGATGGAAACTCTAATGTTCCTCACAGAATAAATATTAGGTAGCATCTGCCAGATGCTAACACTATTCTGATTACTTAAAGGGTCAAAATAATCATTGATGAACATATTAGCAAGTAAAGAATTTCGTGTGTTAATTTGTTGTTATACGAATTATACTCTACGCAACAGTAAATGGAAGACACGATACTGAGTGAGAACCACCCAATGAAAAATAAAAGAAAAGGCAAAAACAAAAGAAGATGCAAGACTATCTGCATTTGAAGTTTCCACATGCAAAAACAAAGTCGAACAAGCAAATACTTCATCATAATATGAGATATCAATTTCGAAATTCCATTCTATAACAGTTAACCATTCAGAAAACAAAAGCACAAACTAATTTGCAGTTTTTCATGAAAAAAATTTACTATAAGGAAACATGAAGAAACTGTGTCATCCTAATGCTTCCTGCGAAAGCTAAAATAGGGTGGTTTAAGAAATTAAGAGAGTTCTTTGTTTCGGAAGATTTTCCAATAAACCGGCGTGACACTTGGATTTTCGAGTAGGGATTTTCAATCATGCATGTTTGCTTACAATCCAATTTTCAAATAATAATAAATATGTCCAAAATGGAAATAATTTGCTATATAATGGATGCGAAAGATTTGATTGGGAGTAGCTGTCGTCAATTTGAACAGGCTTCAATTTCTGTTGCCTAAAAAAGGTTACTTGAAAAGTAAAGCAATTTAATCCCTGTTTTAAACCATGGCATCTATAGAATATTAGATCACCACCTTACAACACATTACATAAATAGCATGCACATCTTATTTTCTACAATTCACAATGTTTTGAATTTCAGAATACGTATTGATATGTTTTTTCCTGTAGTGGATACATATAATTTTCAATGTAAATCATATTGATCAAATAAAATCATTTTTTATTCTCTCATTATTTTGCGCTAATAATGAAAAAGTGGAAAGAGAGCTTAAAAAATGGTGTTTATAGGGGAAAAAAACAAATGATGTTGTTTTCAAGTTATAAGATCTGAAATGTTGATATTCTTTAAGCTTTCTAAGCATTGGACTCTGTCATTAAGGCCTTTGGGCTTCATCATTGAGATGCTTGTTTAGTATTCTAAAAACTGTTTTAAGAAAACATACAATTCTGTGTGTTTTTTAACTTAATAGGTGTTAGTAACATGATATGAATGTTCTCCATTTAATTGCATTTCTCTTTTGATGTGACTGTGTTTGTGCTTTTGTTCGACTAATTATACTGAGAAATAATACAATCATTTACTTCAAATTTTTTTAATGTTGAAGGAAAGATAGTTGTAGGTAATAACAGTGATAGGGATAGAAGTACAAGTAAGGATAAAATCTCATTAGGTACAAACCTGATTAGGAATCCATCAGTAAATTGATTGCTAACCAAAATTACAGCTACAGAGTGTGTGTGTGTGTCTCATTAAAAGCTTCAGTCATGCGTTGTTCTGAGATTAGTAAATGCACAAATCACTAACATCAGATACACCATGATGTTTGCAAAACATTCAGGCAAGAACATTTCCCAAAGGAAACCGTAGGTCGAATGATTGTAACATTGGGGGGGTGGGGGGAATAAACCACTGACGTCAACATAAAAATAAAATATTGATTATAAGATTACTAAAAATTTTACAGGAAAGCATTGTCACCTCCATGGGTTAAATTGTAAGAAAGAGAAGAAAACGTGCAATAGATAACTGTAAAACAATACTTATGATGAATGCTAATAATTTTTTCAATTTAGACAAAACGGTTGCTTGCACTTGCATATCCCATTCCTTCATTTGTATCCATGCTTGTGAATCATCTAACAAACAGGTTTCACAAGAACCAATTTATATATTGCATTCTCTCCCTTTGATAGGACAAACCCACCCAAGTTGTCTGCAGCTGTTCATGAGAGCTGTTCATGAGATTGGTACAAAAAAAATGACTCACAAGCCAGAATCCCCACTAAAGGAAATTCAGTAATTGAGCAAAAAAATTAGCAAAGAATACCTCCATGACCCTTAATACTCAATTAAATTACATGTTAAAATGGACGTATACAGTAACCAACAAAAGTGAGAATTCACATAACACTTCCCAACAGAGAAACATACAACCAACACCACAACAACCACAAATGGGTGAAATATCTCATTATGAACATTTATCATAGAATAAAGATACATCTTGCCCTTCTTTTAGCCCCAATTTGAGCCTCCTGAGAACATATGAATGGGTGTACCTTCATATGAATGTATACATACCCATATAAATGCATATTCGTTTAGTGAGGCTAAAAAGTAGGGTTGGGTGTACCAAAGCCCCCAAATTAGATAATAGTCATATCAAAATCAAAACATACGATCAATCCTAAACGATAAAAACAAATAGAGAAAAGTACAACCGAAAAAAAAACACATCCAAGTCAACGACCTAAACAGAATAAGAAAAGATGGGGGGGGGGGGTTGTGGAGAGACCTTGGTGTCGAGCATGACGGCGCAGAGGATCTGAGTGTTAAGCATGGCCACCTTGAGGTTGTCGAGTGTCTCCTGGTGGTACTCATGTGTCCCGTGCGAGAAGTTGAACCGCGCCACGTTCATCCCCGCCCTCAGGAGCTTCTCCAGCATGGGGACTGACCTCGAGGCAGGGCCAAGCGTGCACACGATCTTCGTCTTCGGAACCCTCCCATCGTTCGGCAGCTCCTTCAGTATCCCCTCTATGTCTATGT
>CM060858.1:177037-202037 GCA_030737845.1 Acorus calamus | reverse complement strand
GGATGCATTGATGAAAACTGAAGATGGACATCATCTTCTTCTTTCTTTATTTTTTAAACACACAATGTTATGGAACCAACCAATTACTGAATTGTAAGTTGCTCACCCTGCATCAGAGTAAATTCCTAACTTAAGACCTTTGCCGTGAACATAATCTGCGAGAGCCTTGATACCGGATGGAAATGTTGATTTTCTAGCAACCAAATAACCCTAAAACAGAACCCACCATTCATCCATTCCAATTGATAAATATGTGTCCAGCAGTATCCATAAAACAATAATACCGTGGAAGTGAAGGATTTCTACATGTAGCACTAAGAGCAACTCCAACCAAACTAAAGGGTCTCCATTTTGGAGACTCTCATTTGGTACTCCAAATATGGAGGATGAAAGAGTGAGCCTCCATGTTTGTTTGGAGTACCACCTTTTGAAATTATTTATTTTAAATGGTGATAATTTTTTATATATAGTTTCAATTTTTATAAAATATCATTGAAAAGATGTCGTCGATACGTTTCAAATGAGTCTATAATTGTATATGTTTAATATATGGATAATATTACGTATAACCCCATTTTCAGTCTCAATTCCAATCTACATGTGTTTGAATTTTTTAAAATAGTATATTTTATCTAATAAGTTATATGCTTTTATAATGAATGAAGCATATACTCCAATGAATTGCATGAATGCATTTATAAAAAATGTAAAAAAAAATCGAAGCATATACCTTGTTAACATGAGCATATGCTCCGTTAATTTTTAATCGACGCATATAAGACTAGAATTGGGGCTGGAAACGAATCTGGGTGTAACAACACTCTTAATATATATTTAAAAATAGTTATTTAATATTATTTTTTTATAAACATTAATATTGACAATCTGTCGATTTTAAAATTTTCAATATTTATCAACTATGTGTACTACATAAAAAAAAGGGATATTACAAATTAAAGTTATATATATATATATATATATATATATATATATATATATATATATAGAGATTTAAATAGAAATTATGATTGGAGTTGATAAATGAATAATGATATTCTAAACTCATTTTTTAAATTTTTTTATTATTTTGTTTGACTCTATATTAGACATCTTTATTGGAGATGCTCTAAAACATTATTATAGTGTTGGATTAAAAAAAAGGATATTTGACCAGGGGCAAAACATTGTCATGGTGCACCCTGCCTCATGAATAGCAGCATCTTAATTCTGAATTTGTAAAAAATATGCATGACTTTCATCACAAAATAATACATTTTTTTTTTGAAAATGAATAATACAAATTTAGTGAACTACAGATCTATGCTTTCATCTTACACCCAAATAGACATCACAAAAAATATAGAATAAATGACCAAACCTTAGCATCGCGATTGTGCTCTGCCCAGCAGTCATCTAAAGGGGGGAAAAAAACAGAAGCAAAGCACATTTACAGTTAGTCAACAATACTAAAACGAATCAAGTTTTAATTAATTGGTTAGCACCTCCTCTCTCTATGAAAAACCATAAGGGTATCAAATATGGGAGCACCCATTTTAAAAAAATAAAATAAATAATGTACTTTTTTAGCCAACAAAGCATGTTCAGACCATGGAAGACCAGAAAGGGATACAAAATACCTATATTGACATAACGATAGCCAAGCTTCGCAAGCCCAGTAGATACCAATGCATCAGCTGTTTTAAAAAAAAACATTAAGAAGGATCATGAATACAGCGACATATGCATGGAACAAATATAAAATTTGTGCTTATGATTATATGTTCGGGAGAATTTTTTTTTTTTTTTTTTGAAAAGAAAGGAGTATGAACTTCGTGAACGACGATACCTGTTTCCCTGATGATAGTTTCATTGATAAAGCAATTGAAATGATTCCAACTATTCCATCTGCATTATCACCATACCAGTAAGAGGAAGAGAAAAAATGGAAGAGATTAGATTAAATAGTTGCATACAGCACACACATTAAGAGAGGAGAATGTACCCCATGGGAGGGGTGACGGCGAGGCCATTGGCGAGGAGATTCCTCCTCATAACATCATAGTTTCTTATGAAAGACTTGGAAGGGCAACCAGCAACAACAACAGAAGAGCTCCCCCAAATGCAGGTGGTGGTGAACAGGAGCAAAATCAGTATAGACTGATTGCACTGATGACCCTTCATTTTCTTTTGTATTTCTCCTCAACTTGCTGTTACTATTATTATCCAATCCAAAAGAACCTTCTTTACATGCGAGATGGAGAGAGTATGAACCGAATCGTTTGAATAGGATAGATGAGGTTACACAATATCCATGAATCGAATCTTAATATTCGTAATTATCATAATCCATTATAACGCTCTCTCTCTCTCTCTCTCTCTCTCTCTATATATATATATATATATGTATATATATATGCGATTGCCGCACGGTGCGGCCGCCGCACGGTGCCGACGATTAGGTGCGGTGTGCGGTCGGTGCGGTGCCCTATATATATATATAGCGACGTGGGTCGTCCGATCGCGGGTCCATCGCATCCAACGGTCGACGTGAATCGCACCCGACCGTATATATATATATATATATATATATATATATATATATATATATATATATATATATATATATATATAGTCCGATGCGATGGACCCGTGATCGACGGCCCGTGATCGCGCACCGCACCGACCGCACACCGCACGTACGGGCCGTCGATCACGGCTCCCATCGGGTGCGATATATATATACCCGCGATATATATATATATATATATATATATATATATATATATATATATATATATATATATATATAAAATGATTGCGTGCGGCGAACGGCAGGTGCGGCCGCGACGTGGGCCGTTCGATCGCGGGTCCATCGCATCCAACGGTCGAGATGAATCGCCCCCGACCGTCCGATGCGATGGACCCGTGATCGACGGCCCGTGATCGCTGCCGCACTCGCCGTTCGCCGCACGCAATCACGTCCCTATATATATATATATATATATATATATATATATATATATATATATATATATATATATATATATATATAGGTAATAGGTGTTGGCCTCTATGATTGATTTCATTCGTAAATAAATGTTTATTTTGGTTACCAGCTGTCTCCCATATACAAAATCCCTGATAATTAATTGCAGGAATACAGAACGATCCGCAAACGACGACGCCCGTGACTCTCCTTCCCATGTGACTTTTTCTTTTCTCTTTTTCTTTTTGTGGTGGTGGTACCAGTAATAATTCCTTTTTATGATCGTTGAAATAAAAAAATTTGGAATAAATTTTGTAGAAGAATTATAGTGAATCCTTTTAGAGTACTAGGAAGGAATTATAAAGGAAAGGACATGGAAAAAATTTAGTCCACAAATTACTCTTTCATATTGGGATATGATTTGATAGTTATCGATGTGACATTATGGGTCTTCAGAGACTTTGAAATCAATTGCTTGAAATCCATAATAATTGTTAACGCTTCCTGTTATTAATTTATAACTGCATCTAGTTTATCTGGTGTATCTAAATATCCTTTTGCTTCCAATTACGTGGTTTTTCTAATAATTAGTTGTTGTGCATGTGCAGATGCACATAAACAAAGTTTAAAATATATTTTAATTAATATTAATGTTAAATAATTTAGTTACAATAACATCTTCATAATAATAACTCTAAATGCAAGAAATCTAATATCTCTATATTAATATTACTATTTTGATATTTAGTATTCAAATTGAAGTTAATTTCATGAATATAATCTGCATTCATATCAAAAATAATTTTATTTTGTCATATAATATTTTTATTATATTAAGTACAGTGATCGATCAATTTAACTTACTTTAAATGGGGTGGGGTGGGGTGAGGTGGGGCGGATACAAATATTAAGATGGAAAACTTGAAATGTAATGGAATGGATATGGATTTCAAATTATAAAACCCGAGGTGGGATGGGGCAGAAATGAAATTTAATATTGGGGAGATGGGTTAAGTTTGGATTATGATAAACCCGACCCCAATCCAACTTATTGCCATCCCTAAAAATAGGAAAGAAAAAGTAAACCATAGAAAAAATAAAAAAAAGTGTGATATATAAATTTTAAATAAATTATAGGAAGGGAATATATTAAAAAAAGATAATAACATATGATTGAAAATACATCACAAAAATTCAAGTAAATATACTAATGAGAATATGAGTAACACAGGTAAGAATTGTTTTTTTTAAATCATTTTCGTTAGAGATAATGTAGGATATATTAGGTAATGTAATAAATTTATTTTAAAAAATATGGATTTATTTTTAAAAACATACATACAAAAAATATAATAACAAATGGTTGAAAATATACCACAAAAATAGCAGTAAATATGATAATTAGAATATGATTGACAGGAATAAGTATTTTTTTAAAAAAAAAAACTAATTTTGTTAGAGATAATGTAGGATATATTAGATATGATTTGAAAAATATATAACACAAAATAAATTTGATGGAACACACTACCATACACATACATGGCTTATATTAACCTTTCTAATTTTGGGAAAAATCGATACAGGTCCTGTACAGTTAGCTAAATTGGTTTTAGAATATGTAAAATAAAAAAAATCACCACAGATCCTTATGTTATTAGAAAAATATCGTTTCAGTCCCTACCATCACCTCAATTAACCAAGTACATGGTTGATCTTAACTACATATTAAAAGTTAAAAAATGCTCTCACTCCTTATTTTTGAAAAATCGATATCTCTCTCTAAAAACTTATGAAAATCACTAAATATTTTTAGACGATATTTATTTTAGTTCCTATTGTAATTAAAATTAACCAGATTTGTAGTTGAAATACCCTTTTACAATTTATTTGATAAATTACTGTAAGACACTAACCAGATTTGTTGTTGATTTTAAGGAGATTTTAACATAAACGTTTTTTCATTTTCATAAGTTTTCAGGGAGTTGTACCATTTTTTTTAATACCATTTGTGAGTATATGATAGCAGAAGAATTTTCAAGAAAAAATAAGAGCATTTTGGTCATCAAAAGGACTAAATCGAATTTTTTATATTTTACTGGGACTTATTTTAAGTCTTATTGAGTGTGTCGCGTAATATAATATTTTAATTTAGTCCCTCGAATTTTTGTTATGATACTTTCTGGAAATAGACATATATTACATGGATCTTAACATTACTTATCCCAAGATAACAAATTGGATGGGGTAAATTGAAAATAATGTTTTCGTGTGAAACAGTGTGGGAATTATGAATTATTTATTAAGAAAGGGTTTGGAGGAATTTTATTAATTGAATGGGGTAAATTCTTCGAGTGAAAGTTTTAGAACGAATGTCATGGGATTAAATGAGTGTGAAGGGATTGTTGTCATAATATTTTCGAGTGATTAGTAGGAGTATATAATAATCAAATGTTTGTTTTTCTTGTTAAGAGACTTTTATATAGTAAAATAAAATCTAGATTAAATTAATAAAAATAGGATTATGAATTTATTTACATATATGTGGTAACATAATTTTCATATAATCAAAATAGAGTACAAAATATATTCTAACAATAGATTATTTTGAATATCCTTTCATTTTTTCCGTATTCCATTATCCTGATAATACTATTATTTTTATGGAATTGAATAGAAATGTAGAGGGTAAAATGAAAAAAACGAAAGAACCCTCTTATCCTAATAATATTATGGTATGATAACCAAATTTAACTATAAGTTAATATGTCACATGATGAAATGTATATATTAGAATAAACTATAAATGAAATTAAAATATTGTAAATATATTTTCATAGGATTGAATAGAATTGTAGGACTATCCTATTAATATTATGATAACCAATTTTAAATATAAATGAATAAATATGTTACATGATGAAATGTATGTATTATAATATACTATAAATAAGATTAAGATGCTGTAAATAAATTTTAATGGAATTGAATAGAAATGTTAGAGTAAAATGAAAAATTCTATAAAATATATTCAGTTTTGTCACAAAATTCTATAAAATAAACACACAAACAAAAATACACAGCCCAATCAATAAATGAACGAATGATCAACCGAAAAGCAAAAAGAGAAAGAGAGAAAGAGAGAGTCGATAGATCCACGGACCTTTATTAGGGATGGTGATGATTGAGGAGGAGAAGGTGAGAGGATTTGAAACATTAGGAAAGAAGTGGAATGGTCTTAATTTTAGGGTCATAATGTATTTTCTAGATTTGATGAGTGATTAATTTTCATTTAAAGGTTTTAATTGTAATTAATAAAAATAATGTTTATAATAATCAAATGTTTGTTTTTCTTGTTAAGAGACTTTTATATAGTAAAATAAAATATAGATTAAATTAATAAAAATAGGATTATGAATTTATTTACAAATATGTGGTAACATAATTTTTATATAATCAATATAGAGTACAAAATATATTCTAACAACGGATTATATTTTAAATATCATTTCATTTTTTATATATTCCATTATCCTGATGATACTATGATAATACTATGATTTTCATGGAATTGAATAGAAATGTAGGGAGTAAAATGAAAAAATGGAAGGATCATCTTATTCTAATAATATTATGATATGATAACCAAATTTAACTATAAGTTAATATGTTACATGATGAAATGTATGTGTTAAAATAAACTATGAATGAAATTAAATTGTTGTAAATGAATTTTCATGGGATTGAATAGAAATGTAAGACTATCCTATTAACATTATGATAACCAATTTTAAATATAAGTTAATAAATGAGTTACATGATGAGATATATGTATTATAGTATATTATAAATGAGATTAAGATGATGTAAATGGATTTTAATGGAATTGAATAGAAATGTTAGGGTAAAATGAAAAAATGGTTGTCATTAAAGTGATGTGAATGGACTGTAATGTGATTGAATGAATTGACAAGGGTAAAAAGGTCAAATGGCAGGTTTTTAGTTTAAGAGACTTTTATATAGTAATATAGATTTCATTCTTCACTATTTTTCCTTTTCTACTATACTGTCTATAATATCCAAGCTGAATGAATCAAAATTTGTTGTTAAACATGATGGGTTGGTTCGGCTTCCTACCATAAACACAACAATATGGGATCATGTACCTAATACCCTGTATTAGTTTATCATATACTGATATATCTTAATTTGAATTTTTTTTATAGAAAAACTAAAATTTATTTTCACATGTGAACTTCCACTCTTCCAGCCAACAATTATTTTTAGGATGTACTTAGCATATTATTAATGTCTCACACCCTATCCAGGGTACTTTTCTAGGAGGAGTTTGATGACCTCTAATTAGAGGTGTAAAACGGGCCGTGCCGTGCCGGCCCGGCCCGTTAGCCAACCGGGCCAACGGGCCGGCACGGCACGGCCCGTTTAATGTTACCGTGCCGTGCCGGCACGGCACGGGCCACAGGGGCCGGCCCAGCACGGCCCTCCGTGCCAGCCCGGTGGGCCAGCGTGCCGTGCCGTGCCAGCCCGGCGGGCCAACGGGCCGGGCCCATTGACGGGCCAACGGGCCGGCCCGTTTATATACTCATTTTTTTAAAAAAATTTTAAAGTTCAATATTTAATTTCATGTTTAATTTACTAGTTGATTTAAGTTGAAAAATAAAAGAAATACACATAAATTATTCATAAAAATTGAAAACTAAAAGGAATTAAGAATACAAGTATTTATTTGATTGAATATTGAATTTTTGAGTACATGAACAATTGAACATTAATTAAATAAATGATAAAATGAATAAAAAATTCACAAATAGTACATTAATGAATAAAAATGAATTATACAATTCTTAAAAAATACATTGATAAATACAAAAAATTAATATAACATAAAAGGTGAGTGATAATTGCATCACTATAGTTTTTAATACATCCCAACTAGGTTGGCACCTATTAAAACTATCAATCACTTGCAACTCACCTTCCAAAAAATAAAAAAAATACAATAATTAGAAGATTTAAATGTGAAATCTTCATTCATCATCATCTATGTTGAATTTTGTAAAATCCACCTCAAGATTATCTACAAATTCTTGTTCTCTTTCATCAGCATCACTCCAATCCTTCAGACAAATAAGAGCTTCCAGTGAACTTGCTGCCAGCCTGGTTCTCCTCTCAGATAAAATTCTCCCACTTGTACTAAAAGAAGATTCTGATGCCACTGTAGACACTGGAGGAGTTAGTAAATCTCTTGCCATTATAGAAAGCACAGGAAATGTCACTTCATGTGCTTTCCACCATTGCAAGAGATCAAAATTTTCCATCTCTTTTTCAGTTAAAAGAGACTTCCAATCATTTTCTAAATATTTAAACAATTCATTAAGATGAGAACTACCACTACTAGAATGTTCATGTGAAGTGTGTGAACCTTGTGAAACAAAATCAAAGAAATAATCTTTTTTCTTACCTTTGCCTAATAAAGTAACAGATGAAGTGGAGGAAGATGCTCGAGTTCTATTTGCATATTTATTTTCATATTTTTTATACATTTCAGTTAAAGCAAATTCTACATCTTCACCAGTTATAACCATTGGAAATCTAACATTATCGCTTATTCTTGAAATTATAGTTTTAACAGTATCTAATTTAATTGTAATATCCATTACAGCAGCTAAACAAAAAAGCATAGGAATATCTTCAAAATATTTTTTAAATTTTTGTTCCATCAAGATAATAGATTGTTGAAGTATACTATAATCTCTATATTCTTTAAATGCACAAGAAATATTAAATAATTGTCTAAGTATAAGATTTGATGTAGGATAATAAACACCTGAACAAGCAATTGAAGCGTCATAAAAAACACTTAAAAATTGTACAAAAACTTTTGAAATTTGCCAATCAATAGGAGAAATATCAACACGATTGTTAAACATTTCATTAAATTCAATAATCAAGTTTTCATAACCTACACAACTTTGCAACATTATATATGTAGAATTCCAACGAACATGCATATCAAGAGGAAATTTTCTAGGGGGAATATTGCGTGTTGCACAAAAATCACCAAATGCTTGTACTCTAGAAGGTGTACAAGTAATAAATTTTATTGCTAATCTAATATTTACTAAAGATGCTTCAATATGAGTTAATCCATCTTGTACAATTAAATTAATAATATGACAAACACATTTACAATCATAAAATTCAAAATCATAAGGTAAACCCAAAGAAGATTTAAATTTTAAAATAGCATTATTATTATTACTAGCATTATCAAAAGTTATGGATAAAATTTTTTCAGTTATATTATATTCTCTAAAAATATCCATTATTGCTTGATAAATTACTGTGCCGGTGTGTGGATATATAAGTGGACGAAAAGCTAACATTCTTTTATTTAACATCCAATGAGAATCAATATAATGTGAAGTAACACAAATATAAGATAAATCATTCTTACCGGTCCATAAATCAGATGTGCATGCAATTTTTTGAATGTTCATGAATGATTGAATTAAATAATTTTTCATTTCATTGTAAACTCTAATTATATCTAATCTAATAGTATTTCTAGAAACACCTCTATATTGTGGATTAACATGCCTTCTTTGAAAACGTTCAAATCTTTTACTTTCAGCAAATGTAAATGGTTGTTCATCACCAGCTATATATACAGATAAACCTTCTCTCATACCAGATTGATTATAAGTGAATGTAGAAATTGTACCTTCAGTACTACCTGTTTGACCGAAACTCCCAATCTGAGACTGCGTACCGGGATTCAGTTGTTGTTGATGTCTTTTCAGACATGATTCAGCATGTCTCTTGAGATGTCCGGTACCCCCCGCACTTGCACAACTAAAATTTTTGTTACAATATTTACAAACAGCTCTATCTTCCATTCTACATTGGTATTTAATATTCTGTATTATGTAGTGCTCCCAGACTTCAGACTTCCTACTTCTTTTTGAGGGTTTTTTTTGTTTTCCAGTTGGGGGGTGACTAGATGATGCACCAACATCACCTCCAACTGATTCATGGGGGGCTTGGGATTGGTCTTGGGGAAAATCATGTGATTGGCTATCGATATTGTCAAATTCATCATCAGTGTGTGAATATTCTATGTTTGGGTTGGCCATTTAAAATTTGTATTTAAAATTTGAATTTAAAATTAGAATTTAAAATTAGAATTTGAAATTTGAATTTAAAATTAGAATTTGAAATTTGAATTTAAAATTTAAAATTTGAATAGTTAAAATTTGAAATTTAAAATTAAAATACACTTTGGTTTTGAAATATATAATTAATTTGAATTTAAAACTTGAAATATAATTTGTAAAATTTGAAATTTCAAATGTGTAGAGTGTAGAAACTAGAGATGGAGAGTGTGAGATTAGTAGAGATTAGAGACTAAAGAGAGAGAGAGAGCTTCCCTAGTCCCCTTTAGGCTTGGAGAGTTGGAGTCTTCAACCTTGTCACCTTTTGGAGTGAACTTCCCTTAGAAAGAGCCTTGAAGAAATGGAGATTGGAGAGAGAGAGAGAGCCTCCACCACCACTTCTATTTTATTGAAGTTTTTACTTGGAGAGAAAGAGAGCACTTGAACACTAGAGCACTTGAAATTCCAACACAAAACTAGAAAATTTTAGAGGAAGAAGAGAGTGTAGTAGTGGAGGAGTAGAAAGATTTGTGATTGAATTGATGAAGAAATGGATGGATGGAGTGGGATATTTATAGGTAAAGTTTGGATGAAAATTACCCCATATACCCTTGAATATAGTTGTTTTTTTGGATGTGAGTGGGGTAGTTTTGTAAATTTAAAATTTTTTTTTGTTCGAACGGGCCGGCACGGCCCATTGGCCCACCAACGGCTAGTTGGACTAGCCGTTGTAGGTGGGGCCCGCGGCACAAACCGTGCCGCGGGCCTAGCGGGCCGTGCCGGAAACGGCACGCGGGCCGGGGGGCAGGCCCAGCCCGCGTCGGCACTAAAACGTGCCGGCACACGGCACGTGCCGTGCCGTGCCGGCACGGGCCCTTAACGGGCCGTGTCGGGCCGGCCCGTCCCGTTATACACCTCTACATGTGACGGGGGACACCAGAAACATCTTTTTTTTCTTTTCTCTCACAGTCACACCACACGTACGCGTGCGCCACGAGCGAGAATCGATGGATGAAGTTGAAAACTCGGTCCCCTGACCCTCTTCTACCATTTTGGGAGTCAACTTATTTAAAGTTGACGGTTAGCCCGTTCATTTTGTCATTGTGACTAGACTACTGGAATATATTAAATCGGATTTAATAAATCCCCAAAGTTTTTTTTTATAGAAAATTGTTTTAATAACAAAAAATATTAACGATGAAATGTCAACTTATGATTGATGAGATAATTGTCACCGGCATTGGACTTCTTCCTTGATTTAACAATGCGAATTTGTGCACCATTTTGTCTCTTGATTACTGATTTTAGAGTGCATGTTAGTTAATTAGATATAAGTAAACGCATTTAGACATTAAAAGATCATTATCATGATTGTTGATTACTCACTCACACCCTTTCAACAATTTCATTCAAAACAGCAAAAAAATTATTTTAAAGAATGTGAACACATCTTTTCACAAAAAAAAAAAAAAAGATTTGAAAGATTTTTCAAACTAAGCCGAACAAAAGTTTAAATAAATTTTAACCCAAAAATAATTTATCTGCATGCAACAAAATTTAGACCGATCTTAAGCAACAAAGAGGGGTGAATATAACCGCCCCCTAAATTTAATCCAAAGGTTACTTGGTAAAAATCAAGTTTCCAACGTTATGTTGGGCCAACATTAGACTACAGAGCAATGAACGAGGATACAATGGACCGTTCCACTGTATTTTCCATCTTTATATAAAGGGAGAGTGCCAAAGAAAGGCCCAACTACCGGAAAGTTCAGTTGCGGATGGATTAATCACTGACTACCCTGGCCCTGAGTTAAATAAATAAGAGCATTGATACACTCAGTTCAATTTATAATCTCATACATTATGATAGCATACTACGGAATCATAGTGTATCGATTTCTATCATAGTGTATAAAATAACATAAATTTTTTTTAAAAAAAATACATTATAATATCTTAATATATACTTTATTTCATATAACAGTATGTACTTTATTGAGATATTGTATAATTTTTAAAACACAATGTGGATTATAAATGAGACTGCACAAGAAGCTCAACATATCATTTTTCAATCAATAATTCTTTTGTATTAAAAAACAGAAAGAGAAAGATCTTGCGTAATGCCATCACAACAAAATATATGTCGCGCAAGGCAAATAAAAGATGCGTCCAAAGCAACACCGATTAAAGAACGTGAAATTATATGAATGGTTTGGATTCCATCAATGTTTTGAATACTCTTATTGACAAGCCAAGTCTAAATCATCTCCAAATCTATGGACACTAATCAATTTTAATCGAGGATTGACAAATATTTTGTTTTGACCATTACCTTTTGTCTTTGTCCCTTTCTCCATTGTGATACACTAAATAGACTGTGATTGCTTAGATATTGTGTGTGAAAAAGAAACACCGTTTGATCAGCAAAGAACAATTTTTATTTTGATGATACATAATTTTGCAATTCAATCCGACATGCAAAGAAGCACCATGCTTTACATTTTATTATTTCATTATTTCTTCCATTCTCGAATTTTAATATCTAATAATTAAATCATGGTGATTTAAGAAATGATGACAATTGTTGGAGCATTTTAATATTTATTAATTATGTTGTTTTATTCACTTATCCTAAATATTTATCCATTTATCAAACTATGTCTAAGCTCCCGTTTGGAACGGGGATATATTTTATTCTAGGGTATACATTTATCCAAGCATAAGTGAGTATAAATAAGGATAAAGTGATTCTGTGTTTGGTTGTGTTTTTAATTATTCTCGTTAGTAAACGTAAGAATAAATGTTTTGCTGTTTAAGTAAAATGTGAATAAAATATGCATAAATATTTTAAAAATGTAAAAAAAATAATGATAGTTTATTTGACAGGTGATTTATAGGAGCTGATGACAATTGATTTGACAGTGGACCCACATATTCTTTGGGTGAAATAATCTAGGATAACTTTAATTCCAGGGGTTGATTGGAATCAATATACCACTTAATACCAGTTTATTCTGACATAATTTATCAAGGATTATCCGGGACAAACAAACACACTAGAATTCTTATCCGGGATTATTCAGGGGCTTATACCCAAAATAAAGGGGAAAGACTGTGATAACATTTATCCTTATTAATTTTGTTAAATTTAAATATAAACAAAATTGATAGATTTTTTATTAATTAAAATTATAAATTTTTTTTTTCATAATCTTAACCCCTTGCTAAATTAGCCCGTATGGTTTGAATTTTGATGGAGGTCAAATGTATACTCAGTACCGTTTGGATCCGAGTCCCACCCGCGGTGGTGGTGGCGGACGTCCGCAGACGCAGACGCTCAAACAAACGGAATTCGCAGCTTCTGCATTTGCCTCGAGTTTGTGTGGTTCATGTGTATTTGTTGCTCGTTTTCCCAATGCCTCAAAACATAGATTTCCTAACGCATGCTCACTTCCGTCGACGCAGCTTCTCTGTCCGTCTTGCCAAACGGACGCTCAGTCCCATCAAGTGATTTTTTTAGTTTGACAGCGGTTTCGATTTTGTTGTTACTCCACTCACAAACCATTTTCCTGAGGAGTCTAATTTAAAAATGAATAGAAAAGTCATTCATGAAGAACATAGTTTAACATGTTCGTATAAAATGAAGAAGAGAGTTATTACTGGGATTATACGCCTCCACCACCCGTCTGAGAGTTATGTCGGAGAGTAAGGCAGTGAAAAACTGATAAAAAAATTCAATCTGCGTTGAGATCTCATAAACATCTTGAATTCATAAGGAATCTTTGAATCCACAAGGAAGAAATCCAAAACAGAAGAAATTCAAAATATTATTAATAAAAACTAAAAACTCTAAATTACAAGTCTGTTATTTATACTAATAGCATAAAATATAAAAATTATTAAAAATAGTAAAATCTGAAAACTAATTTTTCAGATTTTATGAGATCCTAAATTATCATAGGAATTAATAGAAATCAATTCTGAGATATCACAAATCTAAAACTTACTAAAAATAGTAAAATATCTAATTTAAAGGCCTAAATAAATGAATTTTTGAAAAATGTGAATTATTAGTTGTATAACAACTAATTCAAAAGATCTCTTCAATATATTTCACCATGTAAAATTTCGTGCGATTCTGAGATCGTGACCATTGATTTGTAATTTATCTGATAGACTTCTTTCGATGGTTCCATCTGTATAATCTGTCCTACATCAGAGAGTTTTTATTGTGTGGATCCTGATAGTAAATCGATACACTTGTGGTACAAAAGAATCAACTGCCACTCTAAATGGTAAAAATTTGCTCTCTGTTTTTTTCATTCGCCATGTTAGTTAGTTAATTAATTAATTAATTATGTTAGCAAGTAGTAATTTATACAATTTAAGTTCACCCCGCAGCTTTACCTACTGGTCTCGGACATCCGTCGACACCGTTAATTGAAACCCAATGTCAATCCATTCCATTGTTATGGATGCTCTTCAAGATCCTCTGTTCCACATAATGACATCTAACTCTACAACCTTCCCTGATGTTTGTCCGTCCGATTCACCATTACATTATCATTAGCATATCTCTTTATTTGCTTGTATGAATGTGACTAATGTGAAAATCATTTCAATGAGCTTATGCACACAAAGACCACCCAACCAATTATTTTATAATTATCCCTCCAAGATACTTCTCTAGTACATTTGGAAATTATAGCACACGGCATTACAATGCTTCCGTTATTTTGAATGTACAAAAATATAGTAGCTTAGGAAAGGCCATGAGCCAATAGTTCTTTAAAATGTGGATCTCAGTAAATCGGCTTCAATACATACATCTTGCATACATGGGGATCAATGGTTGCTGTCAATTTCTGCTTGAATTGCTCGTGTAGTGTTTTGTGCTGCAAGAAGCCAAGGAATATACATAAAAAATTAGGTTGGTTTGAATCAAAAGTTTGGAAACATAACAGAGTGCACTCAACCATGCGAATAGCTCAATTCACATCCATGGACTGATAATCAGAAGTTACCTCCCACAGATCTCTTGCTTCTACCACAGTGTCGAAAGGGAGACCTATGTCATCCCAATTAGCTGTGATGGCTTCACGTGTAGAACCCCGATTCACCAGCAGCACAACTGTCTTATACCCTGAAAGAGGTCCAGCCCAAATCTGTTACAATTGTAACAGCTTCCATTAGTATTTGCCATTTAAAGGGGAAAGACCATTAAAATAGCATCAGTGTGGTGGTCTACAAAGTGATACCTCAAGAGACCCTTCCATCCTAACCTTCTTTGCTTGAACACCTAAAGGATCTGTTCAAAAAATAAACCAGAAATTTGCACATTTTGAAATCACGCGCGATATCTAAGCATCAGTGTCAAGCTTGTTTAGAGCATAAGAAAGTTATATAAAAAAAAAACAATTTTCCATGAACCAAATCCAGCAGGTGCTACAAGGAAAAAAATTTCTAAAAAAAATCAAACAAGGAACAAAAGATTCAAGCAACAAGAACAAATAATTCCTGTTCTCATATCACAGTGTTTTTTTTTTAATGTGCTCTGGTTTTTATTACTCTGTATATTTAGTTTACATGCCTACAACCATTGACCAGATTTCATTACTCTAGAGAATATATGACCAATTATTTACAATAATGACATGTCTCACCTTGGTTAACAGCAATGACTTCTTCATTGCCAAGTATTTCCATTGTATCCTTGGTCATGTTCCTTAAATCACATCCAATCAGAAGGGGAGCCTGCAAGAGTAACAAAATAAATTCAATCAAAGTGAAACCAAACATATGAAGAAATGATAAACAGAAGTGTTTAGGATGCGGAGTACCTTGGAAATGGCCCATATGCTGAAGTGAATTATGTACTCATCTTTTGTCATTCCACCATTACCTACCTCAAGCATATCAGGGTCTGTGTGCACAAAACCCACACAGGAGATAAGCATATCAGAAACACTGATTTAACCAAGTAATATGATAGATGGAAAATCAATTGAGGTTGTTTGAATATGTGCACTGAAAGCAAGATAGCAAGCTGAAGAAAAAGTGCGTGGGGGAGGGAGGGAGATGAAGGAAAGCTTGAGAACAATAGAAGATATTAAAGGTTCGTCTCTATCCCAAAGAACAAACATCAAAAAACCTGATGGTAGGCATTTAAAATAGCATTTTAGTTATCGTTTTTTTTTTTGGAAATAAAAAACAGTAATCATTAATATGATAGTATGAATCAGAAAGAAATATTGTTTAATCAAAATAGACTAACCATTCCAACCACCAGGCCTTGCATACTCAGCATACACTTCATTCTGATCAGCCCGAGAAACCATGCTATAAAACCAAACAATGTGACCACTTTAACGGGGAGAAAGGGGCAGGATATGATGAAAGCCAACTGAAAGAAATACTTGTACCTTTCCCAATTATCAGTTATATCATTTGTTGTTCTCCAGCTATTTCCAACCGAAGCTCCCCACAGAGCTGGGTGCATATCCCCCCTGATTTTTGGAGAAAAAAACTGATCAGACTATTCATAAGGCAGATAAAACAATAATGACCCCTATTCATGGGATAGACCACACAGTAAGGAGTCACCAGGTTTTGTAAAAAATCAATCTACCATTCACATAGAGAGAAGAAGATTGGGCGTCTTGTTTTCATAAGAGCTCGAGTCATTTTAGGGTATCTGCATTTAATAAATCAAAGAAAGGTGATTAGTACTCCAAAAAAAATTTTAAAAGTAATTGTCTGTATCAATTACAGATGAACGAGTTTTGTGCAATCCATTACAATAAGAACCATTGTTAGCTGTATCTCACTGCACCCATACTATTAGATTTCATTAATGAGTTAATGAGAAATGAGGATGATCCTCATTGGCTTCTTTAACTCCACCTCTTTGCAATCACTCCATAGAAATGCGTCTTGTGCAAGGTAATGAGGGACTACGACTAGAGAAAGTGCTAACCACTAAAAGATATTGATTGTATCCCAATCAACTAGCACAAGTAAATTAAACTATAAATTTTTTTAATGAAAATTAGGACTTTACAACATCACTACAAAGAATGAAGAGTAAAAAAAATTCTATCTAAGATCAGAGTTCATGGGTAAAATGAAATTGATAATATTACCGCATTGTTGGCTTTGAACCATCATTGTTGCAATTGTCATACTTCAGGTAGTCTATGCCCTGCACACTCCAAAGTATAACCATGAGGGACTCGGATGAGAATATCTAAAAGAACCAAACTGACATTTTAATCATACCCATAATAGCATCTTTATTAATGTCAGCATGGAGTGCATGCAAGATACTAGACACTTTTTTTTTCTTGGTATATTAGACACACTCATTTACATTCACAATAACAAGCTACTAGATGCCTGATTCGAGAACAATTATGGAGCAAGAAAGATGGACGGTGTGAGATAAGAATATATATTTGCATACCCATGAAGCAAAAGTATAAGCATCTTGCTCCTCATGACCAAGTGAACCTGGCATGGTTTTGCTACATGTTTGAAACCTACAAAAACATCAGAAAAATCCACTCAATATTTCTGGATGCATAATAATTGCATAAAGATGAACATCCTTATTTTAAACATACAACAATATGGAAACCAACCAAATACAAAAATGTAGGTTGCTCACCCTGCATCAGAGTATATTCCTAACTTAAGACCTTTGCTGTGAACATAATCTGCAAGAGCCTTGATACCGGATGGAAATGTTGATTTTCTAGCAACCAAATAACCCTAAAACAGAACCCAACATCTCAATAAACAGTCTCTTTCTGCCATCATAAACTCATATTCTTAGATCATTCGAATCAGTAAATATATATTCAACAGTATCCATAAGACAAAAATATCCAGGAAGTGGATGATTTCTATAGATAGAACAAAGACATTGCACAAGTGCTAGATTAAGATAATGTCCGTGCATGGGCAAAAACATTGTTATCGTGCATTCTGCCTCATGAACAACATCTTAGATCTGAATTTCAGAAAAGTATGCATAATTTTCATCACAAAACAATGAAAATAACTACAGGTCTATGCTATGATCTCACACCCATATAGGCAATCATGATAAAAAAAAAGGGTAAAATGCATATAACCCCTTGAAAATTCCCTTATATCCATATGCACCCCTCATTTTATGAAAAATCCATATAATCCCCCGCCTTTTAGCTGTAAATTCACATCACCCTTGTCATTACCCATTTGGATGAGAAATTGATTTATTCTAGATAAATGACTATGTCAGTATAGATAGCAGCTCTACATGAATAAGAGATTTTCTGTTTGATTGTTTTTTTTTATTCTCATTGAAAAACGTAAGAATAAATGTTGAGTTGTTTGGTTGATGAAGAATAAAATATAAATAAGGTATAAAAAGTTGATTTGACATGTGGATCCTATTGATGTATAAAGGTGTTGATAGGTAATTTGATGTGATGAGATATGATTTTTTTTAATGTGATGGTGGACCCAACTTATCAATGGAAATAGATAAACTGAATATTGTTTATCTTAAAGATTACTTAGAATTGTTATATTATCTTATACTCATTTAAACTGGTTTAGTAATACCAAGTTATACTCGACAAACAAACAGTCATTTTTTCTATCCATTTTTATATCACTCTTATATCTACTTGTACTCGCTTAACCCGTGATCCAAACGGGGCGTGCCGCATTGTTTCCGCCTCCTCCACCACCGAATCCCACAGCTTCTCCACCTCCTCCAACTTCCGATCCAAAGTCCAATGGAGGTTCCCTCAACCACCGCCATTGCCTCCGACGGACGCTGTCCTTCCCGAAGACGATTTGATTGAAAGAGCATCGAACCTCGTCTTCTCGGCCGTCGAATCGATGAGACCGATTCGATGGTCACCCGTGGCGGAGGACCTGTAGAGGCGGTTGCAATCGTGGCCCATCGATTAGACGGCGAAGTTTGCGAGGAGCATCAGATACACCTTCAAAGTCGGAGTCGACGAGAAGATCTGCTCGAAGAGCCAAACGAAGGAGGCGTGCATCTCCCTCTGGACCCTGACGAGGATCCCCTGCGAGTCCTGATAAGAGAGGATCTCCCACATTTGCAATGTGTAGCTCTCAAGCTCCCGGATCGAGGAGATCTCGCAGAGTGAGATGGCAGCGGAGAGGGAATCGTGGTTGCGAATGCGAAGAGCTGGAACATTGTGTCGCGACGGAGGCGGCGGCGGCAAGGAGGGTTCAATGACCGACTGGGGGAGAAGCTTGAGGAGGCGCACGGCTCGGCCAAACTTGGTCGCGCGTGGCGATGGTGAACGCGGCGAGGATTCACACAGGGAGGAAGATGACTAATCGTGTGATTTTTTTTTATGGAGGGGTAGTTTGGTATTTGCAGGGACCGTATTTAATTTTTTATATTTGTTTGGGGTTTTTTTAATATATAAAATAGTAATAACAAAATATTCATAGAATATTCCACAGATTTTAGACGAAAACTGACCCAGGGGTCTATTTGCTCAACCATGTTAAAAAACAAGGGGTTATATGGATTTTCTATAAAATGAGGGGTGTTTCTGGATATAATAAAACTTTCAGGGGGTTATATGCATCTTTCCCTATAAAAAAAGACCAAACCTCAGAATCACGATTGTACTCCGCCCAGCAGTCATCTAAGGAAGGGGGAAAAAGAAGCAAAACACTGTGTCAGTTAACCAGCAATACATTGTGCACCAACTTCTTATGGCAAGCGGAAAGCCGATTTTTTTTTACCTATATTGACAAAATGATAGCCAAGTTTCGCTAGCCCAGTAGATACCAATGCATCAGCTATTTAAAAATACCATTATGAAAGATCATGAATAAATCAACAGATACATGATTTTATGCTCTAAAGAAGAGGGTTTTTTTCGTGACAAAAAAAAAAACTTAACGTTGTTACCTGTTTCCCTGATGATAGTTTCATTGATAGAGCAATAGAAATGATTCCAACTATTCCATCTGCATTATCACCATACCAGTAAGAGGAAGAGAGAAAAATGGAAGAGATTAGATCAAACACTTGCACAAAGGACACAAAACATGAACACATTGAGAGAGAGAGAGAGAGAGAGGAGAATGTACCCCATGGGAGGGGTAACGGCGAGGCCATTGGCGAGGAGATTCCTCCTCATAACATCGTGGTTGTTTTTAAAAGACCTAGAAGGGCCAACACCAGCAGCAGCAACAACAACAAAAGAACACCTCTCCCAAATGCAGTTAGTGGTGAACAAGAGCAGGAGTAGCACACAGTGATAGTACTGGTGACTCTTCATTTTCTTCTGCATTTCTCTTCGACTACTATTGTTTTGTGCAATCCAATGCAGAACCCTCTTTATAATTTATACGCGAGACCGAGAGAGTTGGACCGAATTTTTGGAATGGGATAGATAAGGTAACACAATATCTATTACAATTAATTTACTTTAATTCATGATTGGGAATGTTTTGTAATTAACATTATCCTTATTATGGCATCTTCTTTGGTTCTATCTCTGTATATATAGGTGTTGGCCTCTATTATTGATTAAATTCGTGAATGTTTTGTAATTAATATTATCCTTATTATGGCGTCTTCTCTGTTCTCTCTCTATATATAGGTGTTGGCCTCTATTATTGTATTAATTTGTGAATATTTATTTTGGTTACCACCACCTCTCTCCTTAGAGCATCTCCAATGGACTTGTTAGTTAACTAAAATGTTAGAGTGCCATGTCAACACTTTATCACTCAACTAGACACTCATTTACTACATCTTTATTTAGTTGGTTGTTGTTACTCCAATGGACAAGCTAAATAACTAGTCAAAATAATAGTGGGCCCACCTCTCCACCCACTCAAACCTCTCCACCCACACAAAGTAATATTTTTTTGAATATTTTAAATGGTAGGGCCCACATTTGGATGGCTAAAGCACTAGCCAAATTTAACATTTTCCTTAACATATGACAGGTGGGGCCCACATTTAGCATGTCCTTAACACTTCCATTGGAACACTATTTTTACATATTTTCTAAAAATCTGACACTAACTAATTAATTAACATGTACATTAGAGATGCTCTTAGTCCCTGTACGATGGATCATCCGGCGGCCATCAATATTCGAAATGCCTAATAAATAATCCATTAATTGCAGGATTACCAAATGATCAAGAGGTCATGTGAAATTGTGAACCTACCATTTGCTTTTTATCTGTTTTGTTCTGTCTTGTGTTGGGCTGACAACCTAACTCTGCATCTCTAAGTCCTTATATGATCATGTGATTTCTCCCACCTACATATAGTATAAGCAATTTGATGGCCAGATCAACAGCAGTGTGCCCTTGCAAATAGGCTCATCAATTTTTCCCACTTTGATATATTATTTAAGAAACTTTCATAGATGGAATGATTTGTGGCAGACCCCCTTAACGGGGTGGTCGAGACACACCCTCTCGAGAGGTCGGGGTTCGATTCTTACCAAGCAAAAAAAAAAAAACTTTCATAGATGGATCAAAAGTGTATGATGATTTAAAGTGTGGACTTTTCTGTGAGGAAAATGTTAACCTGAAGCTCCGTTATCAAATGCAGTCCAATGTAGATGCTTTCTTCACATCTTCTAGACCCAGTACTTTCATGTGAACCCTCCACATTCCATACTGCATCAAAGAGGGAGTTGGCAATAATGAAAGTTTGACATCTTGGAAAGCTGATCGATCTCCTAATAATTGTGGTGTCTTTGATTTTGAAGGTGGGCACCAGAGCCTTCTCTTTGCGCTTTTCCGCACCCACACACACAGACGCACTCGCCACATGGATGAAGTGGAAACTTGGTCCCCTCATCTCTGTAGTGATCCGGAAGCTTTTAATATTAGTCCACTTATCTAAAGTTACATATGGAAAACAAAGGTTAGCGATTAGCCCAATCATTTTGCCATGATGATTGGAAAGTGAAAAATATATAGAATATATAATTCCCACAATAAATATTTAGTTCTGGTGCCTCCAGGCTTCTTCCAGATTGATCTGACAAATGCGCATTCCCACTTTGCATCTGTCTCCTCGTACATCTCAAAAGCTCTCTCCCCCACAATAATTTATTCATTTCAGAGTGCAGGTTACTTGATTAGAAGTACTGCTAGCTGCTTCCAGATGTTCTGCATGGTCCTTTTCTCCTCTATATCTTCTCCTTTTGAGCTTCTGTTTGTGTTGCCCAGAATCAAGCCCCACTCCAATATATAGTTCGATAAGCGTGGGATAGAATTGCATGTAATAAATGATTAACCCAGCCATATAATTAGAATTCTTAGGAGACTTACATGGCTGCTTTTGTGAGTGAGCAACTCTGTGGCTTGCTTAGCAGGCTACTTTAGGTGGTATCATGATTTTTATATACTTGAAAGGAAAACATTATGCTTATCGTCATTTATGCAGTTAATTTGCATACCAATCATGTGTTTAATTTTTTTTTAAAGTAAATGTTTATCTGATGAAATACATGTACCCTCTGTAATTCACACATATTTTAATTTTTTTTAATATAGAATATATACTAAAATAATAAAATATAATATATATTTTTTTAAAATGATGTACGTATTCATACAAATTGAATTTATTTTTACTAATAGAATATGTACATTAATAATAGAATGTATAATACATTACGTGTTTTCATATACTACATTAGTGATATGATCACTGCAAACTGTGAATGCCTGGGAGGTTTGGTATGATCCATAGACCAACTCAATTCACCCCGGGTCAAAAAAATTCCGGGTTAAAAGCAGGCCCATGGGCCATGTTGGGCCATCTTTAGACTAGTGAGCCGGGATACAATCATACAACAGACTGTTGCCTGGTACAAAAGACTTGGTCCAGCTCTAAAACAGGGAAGGCTCTCGCTACAAAAGACTCTCGGTCCAGCTCTAACATTTTCGTACACGGAAAAGAGGTAGGCCAGTAAGATAATATAGCCCAATTCATATAATAAATATAATAAACTATAAAGCCAAGTTGCGCATGCACCGCTCGTTGACAAGCAACATCCCTGAGTTAATTAAATAAATATTTTTTTATTTTAAAAACAGAGAGAAAAAGATCTTACAGCATGTCATGCCACCATTATAAAATATCTGGTTGTGCATGACAAATATGATGTATGGTCTAGCAACACATGATTAAAAAAAATGTGTTGATGAATCGCCTTTATTTTTTAGGATTGAAAGAAAAAAAAAAAAACATTGAAATTTCAATTTCACTATACGACCGTTGAGAGGGAGGACAAAACGTAACAGCTGCGTGTGAAAATTGTTGGAGGATGATCGAGCGTGGTTTGTTTCGATGGATCGCCGTGGTTTTCACCATCAATAATCATCTCATGGACCGTTTTACCCTCGTGTGAAATGTTAATTCGGTGGTCTCCGTGCCCATTAAAAATGAGAGAGGTGCGGCTATAGCCACCCAATAATTTATTTTATTCATCCTATAAAAAAAAAAAAATTGATTTATTTTATATCTAACTCACCTCACGAGTTCGACATAGACAATGTATTCTGTGTTTAAGATTTTAAGATTGTTTGACATAAACGATGTCTTCTGTGTTTAAGTTGATTCGACATGGATCATGTCGAACAGAGACCAAAAATTTCTAATACGTGTCGATCGGGAACCAGAAAATCTTATTTCCAGTTCAACATAGGCGATGTCTTCTATATTTAAAGTGATTCAACATGGATTATATCGATTGTGAATGTTATAAAAAATTTGCTCTATTTTAATACGCATACATATATATATATTCATTTATGTGTACGACGATTGTTTTTTGCGGTGTCGTCAATCAACAAAAACATTGAAGGGCTGGAATGTGTTGAACGAATTATTGAATTTCATGAACAAAATCAAGCAAAGTGATATGTGGTCATTGGTTATAATATATCAATCACAAACAATGTGTATCCCACTTTTATTTTTTAGATTCATGAGATAAACATGTTGGTGGTTGTATCACAAACATTATAATTCAATAAGATTTGATTACATCAAAGATTTTAACACTTTATTATCAAAGTAAATATAAGTTATCGATATAAGAGTTAGCCTGGTATTAATTTGTCAACAATAACTACATTGTTCACACATCAGAAATTTTTTATCTCTGTTCTATATGATCTATGTCAAACCAACATAAACATAGAATCGTCTATGTCAAACAATCTTAAACACATAAAAAACCGTCTCATAGAGTGGGTTATATATGAAATAAATTAATTTTTTTTTTTACCGTGTGAGTAGGATAACATGTCGCACGCCCAAACTAGAGAGCCCGGTCAAATTATTGAGGCTCAAGCATCTAGCCATTCCTCGACACATCTCAACCGTTGTCCTTCCTCCACGTGTCTAAAACAACGCATGTCGTACGGTGCGCTCCAGTGGTCCCGAAAGAATAAGCGAAGAATCTCTCCTCTCTGATTGAGCCGGTAAGTGGGGGTCGCACACAGACAGCTTCACAGAGCCAGAGAGAGAAAGTAAGACCAAGGGAACAAGAAGGGAAGCTGTGAGAGACTCTCCTCCACCATCTATTCCGCGCGGTACTTGATTTTTTTTTCTTCCCTTGTATCGCTTCTTTTCTTCTTTCTTAGATCTTACTCTCCAAAAGATTCAATTCTTCTTTTTGTCTTTCAATTTCAATCCCTCTTAATAGATTTCCCATCGTTGCCCTTGAATTTTGATCTCTCTCTCTTTCTCAGATCTGGGGTTCGATTGGTATTCTTAAAAACAGGTAAAAGAAAGGGGGGAAGATGGCGA
>CM060858.1:142037-167037 GCA_030737845.1 Acorus calamus | reverse complement strand
AGAAACATTGAGTGGAATTATGTTTTTGTAGGTATCGAACGTGTAGCAAAACTATGCCAGGTTCACTTGGTCATGAGGAGCAAGATGCTCATACATTTGCTTCATGGGTAGGCAATTTTTTTCTTACTCCATAATTGATCTCAATTTGGGCATCTAGTGGCTTGTTTTTGTGAATCTAAATGAGTGTCTAGTATCTTGCATGCACTCCATGCTGACATTAATAAAGATTTGTTTTTTGATTAAAATGTTAGTATGGTTCTTTTACACATTGTCATTGGAGTCTTTGATGGTTTTTCTTTGGAATATGCAGGGCATAGACTACTTAAAGTATGACAACTGCAACAATGATGGTTCAAAGCCAACAGTGCGGTAACCCTATCAATTTCCTTTTACCCGCAAACTCTAACCTTAGATAGAATATTTATTCAACTCTTCATTGTTTTTATATTAATGTTGTAAAGTCCCTGTCTTTCTATAAAAACTTTTATAATTAATTTACTTATGCTGGTTGATTAGGATACAATTAATATTGTTTAGTGGCTAGCACTTTCTACTTGTGATACCTCAATACCTTGTACAAGACACATTTGTATGGAGTAAGTGCAGAGAGGCTAAGTTAAAGAAGTCAGTGAAAATCATCCTTATTTCTCATCAACTTAATCATGAAATCTTATAGTATGGATGCAGTCAGATAGATTCTAAGATAACAATGGCTCTTATTGCAAAATATTGCACAAATCTCATTCATCCATTATTGATACAGACAACTAGTATTGAAATTTTCCTGGATTACTAATCTCTTTGCTTTGATTTATGAAATGCAGATACCCTAAAATGACTCAAGCTCTTATGAAAACAGGGCGCCCAATCTTCTTCTCTCTATGTGAATGGTAGTTTGAGTTTCTTCAAAACCTGGTGACTCCTTACTATTTGGTCGAGTAGGGATCCTTATTGTTTTATCTACCTTATGAATAGGCTGATCAGTTTTTTTTTGGTCCAATATCAGGGGGGATATGCACCCAGCTCTCTGGGGAGCTTCTGTTGGAAATAGCTGGAGAACGACCAATGATATAGCTGATAACTGGGAAAGGTAGAAGTATTTCAATTGAGTTGGCTTTCACTGTAAACTGCCCCTTCCCAATTAAAATGGTTGCTCTGTCTGGTTTTATAGCATGGTCTCTCGGGCTGACCAAAACGAAGTGTATGCTGAGTATGCAAGGCCTGGTGGTTGGAATGGTTAGTCACTTCCATTAACTAATATTTCTTTCTAACTCATACTATCACATTTTACAGAATGCTTAACGTGCTTTTTATTGCCAAAAAAAGGCATGCAATAACTAAAAAAATGCTATTTTCACTCTTACTGTCAGATTTTTGGATGTTTGTTCTTTTGGATGAGGACTGACCTTTAAAATACTTCTTTTGTTCTCAAGCTTTCTTTCATCTCTCTCTATCTCCCACAACACCCCCTCCCCCCCATTAACAACATACACACACACAAACACTTATTCAGCTTGCTTTCTTTCAATGCACATTTTCAACCAACCTCAATTGTTTCTCTTCAGAAGCGCTTGTCAATAATTCTGCAATTTTCATGTTTTTCCGTGCATACATCTGAGCATCTGAATTTCAAAATTCAGCCTTTTCATCTATGAGTTTATTCTAATTGATTATGTTTATAAGAAATGCCAGATTACTTGGTTAAATCAGTGTTTCTAATATGCAACAGACCCTGATATGCTTGAGGTGGGTAATGGTGGAATGACAAAAGATGAGTACATAATTCACTTTAGCATATGGGCCATTTCCAAGGTATTCTACATCCTAAACACATCTGTTTCTCAGACATTTTGTTTCAATTTGATTGAAATCTGTTTTGTTTACTCTTGCAGTCTCCTCTTCTTATTGGATGTGATTTAAAGAACATGACCAAGGATACAATGGAAATACTTGGCAACAAAGAAGTCATTGCTGTTAACCAAGGTGAGACATGTGTCATTATTGTAAATAATTGGTCATATATTCTCAAGAGTAATAAAAACCAGAGCATATTAAAAAAAAAAACACTGCGATACAAGAACAAGAGTTATATTTGTTCTTGTTGCTTGAATCTTTTGTTCTGCTTGCTTGATTTTTTTTTTAGAAGTTTTTTTCCTTATAGCACCTGCTGGATTTGGTTCATGTAATTTTTTTTTTATAACTTTCTTATGCTCTAAACAAGCCTGGCATTGATGCTTAGATATCACCCATGATTTCAAAATGTGCAAATTTCTGTTTTATTTTTTGAACAGATCCTTTTGGTGTTCAAGCAAAGAAGGTTAGGATGGAAGGGTCTCTTGAGGTATCACTTTGTAGTCAACCACACTGATGCTATTTTTTATGATTTTTCCCCTTTAAATGATAAATACTAATTGAAACTGTTACAATTTGTAACAGATTTGGGCTGGACCTCTTTCAGGATATAGGACAGTTGTGCTGCTGGTGAATCGGGGTTCTACACGTGAAGCCATCACAGCTAATTGGGATGACATAGGTCTCCCTTTCGACACTGTGGTAAAAGCAAGAGATCTGTGGGAGGTAACTTCTGATTATCAGTCCATGGATGTGAATTGAGCTATTCGCATGGTTGAGTGCACTCTGTTATGTTTCCAAACTTTTGATTCAAACCAACCTAATATTGTATATATATTCCTTGGCTTCTTGCAGCACAAAACGCTACACGAGCAATTCAAGCAGAAATTGACAGCGACCATTGATCCCCATGTATGCAAGTTGTATGTATTGAAGCCAATTTACTGAGATCCGCATTTTAACGAACCATTGGCCCATGGCCTTTCCTGAGCTACTATTATTCTATACATTCAAAATAACGGAAGCATTGTAATGCCGAGTGCTACAATTTCCAAATGTACTAGAGAAGTATCTTGAGAGGGATAATTATAAAATAGTTGGTTTGGTGGTCTTTGTGTGCATAAGCTCATTGAAATGATTTTTATATTAGTCACTAAACCATCACCATGATTTGAATTTGTCTTGGTCATACTTTATTTTTATAAGAACAGATTCTTCTGATGTGATGACCTAGTTTCAGGCGGATAAACTTGGGGTCTAGGGGAAGAAGGTGAAGAAAACATCATATCACATTCATCCAACCAAATAAAGAGATGTACTAAAGATAATATAATGGCGAAGCGGACGGACAAACATCAGGTAAGCTTGTAGAGTTAGCTGTCATTCTGTGGAACAGGGGATCTTGAAGAGCCTCCATGACAGTGGAATGGATTGACATTGGGTTTCAATTAACGGTGTTGGCAGATGTCCGAGACCTGTAAGATAAAGCTGCGGGGTGAACTTAAAATGTATAAATTACCACTTGCTAACATAATTAACTAATTAACATGGTAAATAAGAAAAAACAGAGCAGATTTCGACCATTTGGAGTAGCAGCTGATTCTTTGTACCACAAGTGTACCAATTTATTAACAGGATCCACACAAAACTCCCTGATAGAACTCTCACATGGGTGGTGGTGGCGTAGCACCCCAGTAATAACCCTCTTCATCATTTTATACGAACAGATTATGTTCTTCATGAATGACTTTTATGTTCATTTTTTAATTAGACCCTGGGAAAACTGGTTTGTGAGTGGAGTAACAACAAAATCGTAACCTGCTGTCTAAAATTACTTGATGGAACTGAGCATACATCTGACCTCCATCAAAATCCAAACCCCACTCACTAGTCACTGCCAATCTACGGTCTACCACTGTTTGTTAAGTTCGAGGTCCACATCATAAATAGGGATGTTATGGATGGTTACTGGAATCAAAATTAGATATATAGGAGATGCCTGCTGCGTATGAACCACGATATAATAGACGGATCGATATATTGTATGCATCGATATATTGTATGCACTAAGCAGACAATGAAATGGTGCTTACGTAACAGCAGCCTCTTCAGATATGAAGTTCCGTAGAGTCCGCTAATTAATCGTCATCCATTACCAGACAATGTTCGTCTCTAATAAATTATAGCTGGTCTCTGTACTCCAATCACCTCGATTTGAGGTGAGAAGAAAATTTTCATTGGTAGCAAAAGTTATTCATTAAGCAAGAAAAATTCTATTTAAGAAGCAGATAAAAAAACTGCTCTTACTCTTGCAAGACATTACATGTCGTCCAAGTGACGGCATTTTTTTTACATATATAAAAAAAATGAATTTGAACCGACTCTTCCAAAAAAATCAACACCACCAAAACAAACAAGAGTGGTGACTCAAGCACCAACTCATAGGCCCCATTCACAGATCCCATGTTATCACTTTATTGGTTGGCTTGTTGACTTTTGAAAATGGGTAAAATGACAAAATACAGATATGTCATTCATTAAAAATAGATCCAATTAACTCAAATCCCATTTTTTCTCTTATTAATATTTCACAATAATTTGAATTTGTCTAATTTAAATTTTGCCTATTTTAAAAAATCTCTCTCTAAAATTTGCCTATTTTAAAATTTGAATTTTTAAAATTCTTATGAATTTTATACCAGAACTTATCTAACTTACACAAAAATTACCTAAATTGTTTTTCATCAAAATTACACCAAAACTTATCTAAATTGCACCAAAATTACCTAAATAACACAAAAAAAATGTTCAAGTTTTTTTTATGATTATAACTGTTAGAGAATGTAACAGTGTTGCACAAATGTAACAAATACAAATCATTATGTGTATGCGATTGAATGTTACATTTACGAATGCAACAATAATAACATTTAAGAATGTAACAGAATGTAACAGTGTTGCATAAATAACATTATATAGTTTCTTACATTTCAAATATAAATACAAAAACAATACACATATTTACAAGACTGTTATATTTCAAATGTAACAAAATAACAAAAACTGTGTATTGCTTAAATGTGTCTTTTTCGAATCAAACCGCAATATTCATTAACTGTTACATTTATAAATGTAAATGACAAAAGAAGCAAACACTTCATTAACTAGGACGAAGGGACTGTTCTATCATAAAAAATAACACTAAAGACAGAAGGCTACACAGAGAGAATGTAGAGAACAAGGTTGCATTACAAGTGAAAATGATCCAAGAAAAACAACGTGATCGACATTCAAGTTCCAGAGGTGAAAGATTGTGTAAAACTCAAATCACATCTACAACAATGTTTCACCCGTTCTCTTCATAGTTTCATTCAATATTGGGAAATTCAGTTCTCAAATAGACATTTGATCTTCGTTTTTTTTTCTGAATTAACTAAAGAGATCATAATAAAGCTCACAATTCGAACACTTAAATGTGATTTCACCGTTATGACTCCCTGACCTAACTTGGTTGAATTATATTCACCAATCATTCAATGAGAATTCCTTCTGAATCATTCCAGAAAAAAAACTCTAATAGGAGTACTACTTAATTTTGAAGACAAAATCCTTACAAAATCACAACCATATCTTGCGGGAGTCAGAGTCGTCGATGATCTGAGAGAGCGATCCGTCTGAAGCCTCTGATTACATGCAATATGTCGATAGTGGCCAATGCTTTTAGCACAATGATGAAGAAAACAAAACGAGAAAATGAAGAATAATGGAGTTGATGCTGATCTTAATAATTAATGAAGAAGAACTGTGTGATCACAAAAAAATCGGTAATCATAACTAAAAACCACTTTATAAGAAAAAAATTAAAAAGGGGTACAATGAGTAATGTATTGATGCCATGACCTATTTGGACCTGTGAAATTGGAGCTTAAAAATCATTATTGAACAATAATCATTAAAAAAACGAATTTGAACGTCCTCTTCCAAAAAAATCAACACCAAAACAAATAATGATGCGGACATTGAACAATACACTAATTACTTCCCAATAATGTCCCAGAACAACCCAATCACCACCGTCCAATGTTTCCCATCCCATGATCGGTCTTGGGCCACGTCATTGGGTGTGGACGTTCCGGATTATCGCCCGGGTTTACTGTTTCAAATGCTATCGCCCGGGTTTTCGTTTTATTTATTTATTAATTAATTATTAATTGAATGATTGTGTCGTATAACTAAAACGGTAAAAAGATGACATTCACCGTAGAATCGCCACACCAGATAAAAAAAAAAAACGAAATTCCGTAATCGTGTGGACTAGTTGTTACTTGTTAAGAGACCTTCTGAACGAACGATTATACAATAGATATGTAATGTGCATTGGCGAGGCAGCAATAGCATATGTAATGTGCATGACAGACAGTGGTGGGGATCGTGCATTTGTGGGTCCTACCACATTACACACACCACCACACCGACGAACGTCCCTTTCTCTTCTTCTATATATATACACACCCGAGCGAGCGAGCGAGCAAATTGAACCGACTCTCTCTCAAACAAACTTAAACACAAAGTCGATTGGGTCGATCGGCGTCTCTCTGATCTGAATCCGTCGTTGCTTGCCGAGAGATCGATGGCTCGGGCTCGATCGTCTCCGGGAATGTTTGTCCTTGTGACGACACTCTTATTAACCATGGTCCTATCAAGCTCGAGTCTTCAGGTCAGGAGCATCGGCAATGCAAAGAAGGGAGATAGATTTCGCCTACAACTGGGACTCGCCCGCACTCCTCAGATGGGGTAATTATTCATCTCTCTCAGCGTTTCTCTCAGGTTAATTTTTGAGTCCCCCCCCCCCCCCGGTTACAGTGCTACCCTACCTTCCCCATTAGCATCTTTTCATCCTTTCTATTTTATTTTATTTTTTTTTTACAAAAAAAATAAAAAAGTAGCACCGACACATTGTACAGCATCTATTTGTTTGTTTCGTTCTCAGTAGTAAATAGTAGAGAAACATGCATCGTGCATGTGGGAAAAATGTTCTTTTACGTTTGGATTAACCGAATGACATAAAAATCAGCTCTGCCCCACCTATTATATAGATTATTAAAGGCTCCAAACAGTAATACCTGTCTATGACACCTTCCCTTATGCGCACATGCACCATCCCCCCAATCGTTTTTTAGGATATTTTACAAAACTCAAATTCATGTCATCCAGATTCCTGTGTTGTCAACGGAAGATCCATCATTAATTAAATTTCACTACGAACAAGTTTATTCTTTTTTTTTTTTTTTTTGGGTAGAAGAGAATAAGTTGACATTTGATTAGGGAAGGCAGTGAGACTGATTTGATTAACCTCAATTCTAAACCCACTAATAAAATCTCATCTCAAACTCGTGATAGGTTTGATTTTTTCTGCTCAAATAAGTCTCAATGGATTTTCAAAGAACCCAAACATGTCCCGTCCCATCTCCAGTTTAACTTAGGAGAAAAGATTCTCAATTTTTAAAATTTTTTAAATATTTTTTAATCTAATTTTAGATTATAAACTAAATAATTATGTTACATAATATTACTTGATATATGCTTAAATAATAATAATAATATATGATGTATTAATTTTATTTATGTATCATATTAATTTTGATGATATAAGTGATTTAAACTAAATATAATGAGGTGGGATGGGTTTTATCTTTAACATCTAAACCCGTTCTATATCTTCATCGGGCTAAGACGGATCATGTTTGAGTTCGATATTTGGGGGATCAAATTCGTTCTAATAAGATCGGTTGGGGCGAGTTTCCCATTAGTCCATCCTACTATATATAATCTTTAGACTTTGAAATGAAAATGCTTTCCCAATTCAATAGTACATTTATGTTCTTTTAGTCTTTTTTTTTTCTTTTTTTTAAGTAAAGATTCATGTTCTTTTAATCTTAGAGTAGCTAATTGGATATTTACATAATTTCAAAAACATATGCGCCTACAAATGTATGCAATGAAAGTGTGTATCTATTTTTGGTCGAGCTAAAATAAGGCATGCAATATATGAGTGGTACGTATGAAAGCTTATGTTTACTTTCTGATGATTACTTTGGCTAGAATGTAACATTGTCAGCTTCTCTACATGAAATGATTAGATTATTTTTTTATGAACTGATCAGATGGAATAGCTGGAACCACTTCCAGTGCAACATCAACGAGCAGCTCATCAAACAAACCGGTAACTAACAAATTAACCACGCACTACTTGACTTACTATATATGATGTCATATATATAAATAAAACGGAATATTGAAAGATTGAAACTTGTCATGTTCATGTAGCTGACGCGATGGTGTGGACTGGGCTGTCGTCCGTTGGATATAAATATATCAATATAGGTCTCTTTCCCCCCACTCTTCCAAGCTTCAGCCAAATCATGCATCTGATCACATATATGTTTGACCCTGTTTTTTGGATTATATAATCAGATGATTGTTGGGGTGAATTGAATCGAGACTCTCAGGTACCAAGTATAATTGGTAGCATCTCTCATCTAGGTTGCTCACTGTAGATTAATTTGGATTCTGGGATTCTCATTATGGATGATATTTATTCATTCTTTCCACAATTTGGTCAATAAAATAGGGTCATTTGGTCGCAAAGGTTTCCACATTCCCCTCTGGAATAAAGGCTCTGGCAGATTATGTGCATGGCAAAGGACTCAAGCTTGGAATCTACAGCGATGCTGGGTATTGATCACATATTTCATTTATCTATTGTATTTATGAGGATATTAGACGACTTTTATAAGAGCTAATGTTGGCATGAACTTCTCATTTTATTTAAGTCACTACCTAAAATGCTACTCTCCGTGCATAGAAATGTCATCATAGATTGAATTGCATATATAGTTTTGACCATCTAAGTCAATTATGCTTAAGTTGTAATTCAATTTTAACTATTTTTTAGTCAATAGTTATGCCTTCTATACTACAGGACCCAAACATGCAGCAAAACCATGCCTGGATCACTTGGACATGAGGAACATGATGCAAAGACTTTTGCCCTATGGGTATAGTTGTTTTCTCTTACGAATCTTGAGAAACAACGTGAAATGTTTAATTTCATATTTTGATCTTGCAACAATTTTGTTTATCTCATTTTTCTAACAGGGAGTTGACTACTTGAAGTATGATAATTGCAACAACTTGGGGGTAAGCCCGAAGCAGAGGTAAAAATATTTTCTACTATGAGCATCTCGGGGGGGGGGGGGGGGGGGGGGGTTATTTGGCTCCTTTAACTATTTGGGTGAGTGGGGAAAAAAACTACCCTCCAACGGGCTCCTCACCCCTCAACAAATCGAGTGGGGGAGCTTGGACGCTCACTAGATGGGGAAGGCATTTGAGAGGTTCTAAATTTGGGGGCCACATAAAAAAAATAAAAGTAATATTCTCTCGTATGGTGGGTCTCACAAAAAATTAAAAGAAAAGAAAAATTGCAATGGATGTATATCTCGAATGGTTATATCTCAACGGATCTTTCTTTACCTATTTAACCCCATCCCCAACTATACATTCAGAGAGTATGCTCTAACTAAAGACTCTTTAACTATGTATATGTGCCATGTTCCATCAAATGAAGGAAGTATATATGGAGCATGGTTGGAGATGTTCTAAATGTAAGCACATGACTTTTTGCAAATTGAATAGCAAAGAGTTAGTATAATTTTATTCTGCTCGATTGAATAAACGATTGAATCTTCATGTTCAAGCAATACAATAAAAGAGCATATACTAAAGAAAACTAATGCGACATTTGAGAAGAAGATCAATCTGTTCTAACTAGGAGATTATGTTTGTCTACTTGAATTTAGTTGAATAAGACAACTTAGATGTTTTAAAATTCATCTTCGGGTTTACAAATTAAGAAAAATATAAAAAAAGTCATTGTTTGTAGAATCCTAGCATAGACAAATTCAATTATGTGATTCGTGATTTTTGTAAATAAAGGGACTTTTGCTTACTTTTAATATATTTTTCGCTTGATACTTACTTTTTAATATTTGATTCTTCTGTGTTAGTTAATGTGGATGATTGTACATTGTAGGTATGCGACAATGAGCAAGGCTCTGCGTAACTCTGGAAGATCCATTTTCTTCTCAATGTGTGAGTGGTAGGTTTGCTTCTCCCTCCATCTCTATGGGATGTTCTCACTGCTAAAACAAATGTAGGAACATAAACATTGTCCATCAATGTAAATACCTTAACTCTTCAGAAAATTATATAAGTTGTATATTTGCATACTATTAAACCACGCAATGATGCAATGAAGAAATTTTTATAAACACTAAACAACATGATATTCAGGTATTGATATTTTATCTTTATTTGGTGGATTTGCATTATTGGATTCAATATTACAAATGGGTGTTTTGCCCAAACAATTTATGATTTTAATATTAAACCCGCACTTGTCTACTTATCAGAGCACAACAAAAGAAATTAGATTAAGCTGGTTATAGATTAATTGAATAGCTGGAGTTCATTATTGGTTTGTGACAAATTTGGATGGTGCCATGTTTTTTTTGTTAAGGACAAACTGATCCTGCTAAATCCATTCTCCTTCTTATCTCCCCAACCATCATTTCTGCAGTTTCTAGTTAGTAGACTTTACACATTTTCTAATAGTAATGAAAAGAGTTTCTAGCAAAATATTTTTTCTATTTACACTGTTCATGTGAGCTTGTATTGAAAGTACAATTAATCTAGATATAAGTACACACTTTAAAACTTTATCTTCCATCGAAATAGGGGGCAAGAAGATCCAGCAACTTGGGCTCCAGGAATAGGGAATAGCTGGAGAACAACTGGAGATATAAAAGACAACTGGGAGAGGTATGGATAATAGAAAAATACAATATACTACGGACTAAAGGAATCTGATATAGGTAGAAGGCTTGATTATAATGTTCTTATGTGTAGCATGACATCCATCGCCGACTTAAATGATAGGTGGGCATCCTATGCACGACCTGGTGGATGGAACGGTAAGTTTTGGTTAGTCAAAAGACGTGTATCTCATTTTTTTTTATAGACTCAGTTATATTTCGTCTTGATATTTTATTGAGAAAATGAAATGTCACTAAACTATGCTAAGATAAAATCGATGACTGGTTGCTTAATTAGAATATGTTGTAGCATTCATTATGTTCAGATGAAATAGGCCCACAAAGAAGAGTTTGGATGCACATCTAATCTTGAAAGATTCTCATTTATCAGATCCAGACATGCTCGAAGTCGGCAATGGTGGCATGACAACAGAGGAGTATCGTTCACATTTCAGTATATGGGCATTGGCTAAGGTAGTCAACTAGAGAGATTGAAGATTGATAAATTAAACTTGGATATTCAACTTCAATCTCATATGATTGGTTGAATTGTTTTCAGGCTCCTCTGTTGATAGGGTGTGACATTCGATCAATGAGTAATGAGACGTTAAGACTATTGAAAAATAGTGAGGTAATAGCGGTCAATCAAGGTAAGATTCAAGGACTTTCTATCCACTTTATTTAGTAGCCGACTAGTTTCTAGATTGGAGGGGAGAGGATGCATCATTATAGTTGGGTTTGAACAGATCCACTTGGGGTTCAAGGGAAGAAGGTCAAGAAGAGCGGAGATTTGGAGGTATGTAACTTTCTGTTTTTTTTTTATCCCATTAGTCTACATAATTTACATGCAAGTGTGAGCTTGAATATACTTTGACTAATAAACATATTAACGTTTGTATCGTTGCACTTGCATTCATAGATGATGTAAAAAATATATCCTAAATTTAACAAGGAAGTTTGTTTTGAAAAATTTATAAACTGACATATTGAAATAACAGAGTTACCAATTAAGATAAAATGGTAGAAAGAACAAAAATATATCAAGAAGATATTAAAAAATAAATATTTATAAATTGAGTTTAAACAACCCTGCTGAATGGTATATAGGTTTGGGCTGGTCCACTCAGAAATGATAGAGTAGCAATGGTTCTCTGGAACAGAGGATCTACACGGGCTTCCATCACAGCTAATTGGTCTGATATTGGTCTTGGGTCATCCACCATAGTCGATGCTCGAGATCTATGGGCGGTGAGCATTTGTTTAAGAACAAACTTTAAATGACTTTTGATTTTGCTAGAATATATAATATAATCCATGCTTTACACATTATATTTTGATAATGATTTTTGGTTTGCATCTCATCTTACTTTCTATACAAAATAATATGGCAGCATTCGACGATTTCTTTGATCAAAGGGCAGCTTACAGCTTACGTAGAATCACATTCTTGCAAAATGTATGTCCTCACACCGCGGTCTTAAAAGAAAGGAGTGGACTTTTGAAGGTCACACACAAATTAACTTGCAATAAGGTTATATGTTTTACTGACATGTGCAAATCTTCTTTTTTTTAAGCAAATAATTAAACCTGTTTAGATATTGGATCTAGCATTGAATGCTTTTTACTCTGACTTTACTTGTGATGGACGTGGGATGATTTATTATAATAATTAGAGTTAAAATAAAAGTTACATTGTGTTTTGGTCAAATGTTATTTATGATAGAATCAAATATCTACCTCAATGGTTGTCGGGATGGCTAGGGGAGCTCTGGACACCTTATTTTGTAATAATTGTTTGTTTGACCACTCATCTATCACTACGAGTTAATAAAAATAAAATAAAATGGGAAATGTTATTTTTTTTAATAGAAATGTTATGTATCAAGAGCATAGAATACGGGTCACTAAACCCTTAGTCTCCGTTTGAATTATGGAATTGAGTTATTCTGGATAGATAATTATGCCTGTATAGATAACAAATTTACATGAATAAGAAATTTTCTGTTTGGTTGTGTTTTTTTTATTCTCATTGAAAAACGTAAGAATAAATATTGAATTGTTTGATTGATAAATAATAAAATATAAATAAAGTATAAAAAAGTTGATTTGACATGTAGGTTCTTTGATGTATAAGAAGTGTTGATATGTGATTTGATGTGATAAGATGTAAAAAGTTGATTTGACATGTGGTCCCATGAGAATAGATAAAGTGAATATAGCTTATTCTAGGGGTTACTTAGAATTGTTATACTCTCTGATACTCGTTTAAACTGACTTAGTAATATCAAGTTATACTTTGCAAACAAATAATCATTTTCCTTATCCATTCTTATACCACCTTTATACTACCCTTATACCCGCCTATTCCGTTTCCCAAACGGGGCATTAATAATCAGTCAGAAAGCTGCAGTAACTTAGACAGAAATGTCCCATAGACACCAATCCTTAACCCCCCATTTAGATGGACGCATAATGGTGGTATAAGCTGGGATAAGAATTGATAGGGAAAAATGACTGATTGTTTACAGAGTATAACTTAGTATTACTATGTTAGTATAAATGAGTATAAGAGAGTACACCAATTCTAAGTAACCCCTCAGATAAGCTTATACCAAATTTATCTTTTCTCATGTAAGGTGGGGTCCACCATCACATAAAAAAATTACATCTCATTATATCAAATCGCATATCATCACCCTCTTATATATCAATAGGGCCCACATGTCAAATCAATTTTTTACATCTTATTCACATTTTATTCTTCATTAACCAAACAACTCAACCTTTATTATTACGTTTTCAAATGAGAATAAAAAAAAACACAACAAAACATAAAATCACTTATTCCATTGATAAAATTATCTGTTTGTAGAAAATATATAAATCTTATAACAACTTATTCCTCGATTCAAATGGGGGGATAAAAGACTAAATTGAGTGGATTGCATGATCTCCGAAGGGGAAGGTATTCCATCCGCCAGCAAAAGCCACAAGGTTAGTCCACAACCGGCAAAAGACAAAATGGAAAAATGTTTATAAATAAAATGTGTTTTTTTTTTCTTTTTCTTTTCTAAGTTAGTCCTTAACCAGCAAAAGCCACAAGGTTCAACTTAATACAAACCAAACAAATATAGAATGTTCAGTATAGTCGTTTTTATTTATTTATTTATTTATAAGACGATTCCGACGCCATCAGCGTAAATTCCACCACACTTTTGAACATAAAAAACCACAAATATGAACAGTTTTAATCTTTTGATTAAAATCCAATAGCTCATATTCTAGGGCAAAACATAATCCAAGGCTTGAGACTAACTTAACAACCCTCGCTGTTTTCAACTTTTCATCTTTTACCCTCGAACGGAAGTCACGAAACAACCCTTGTCGATCTTCTTCTCTTCTTCTCAGACGAAACCAACCATCGAATGGAACAAAAAACCACCAAAAACCAAAAATCACCAACAAAAACCAAAAAAAAAAAATGAAAACCAACAAATCACCGATCTTCTTCTCTTCTCTCTACAAGTCACCGATCGATTGGAACACGCTCGCCGATCTTCTTTGCGGCCGACCACAGCTCCTCCTTTGTGGTCGATCATTTTTCTATGTCTTCGTTGGATACTTATTTAACTATATTAAGATTTATGTTTTTATATCTTATATTTGATAGATACCTATTTAATCATGTTAAAACTTATGATTTTATAAATTTTTTGTATTTTAATCTAGTTCAAATATTTTGGATAATATCCGATTTCGTAGATACCGATATTTTTATTTACTCCACTTCCCATTACACGACAAAAAAAAGGAAGAGTTTGCTTTTTGGTGTTTCATTCGGTGGCAGCAACATATATAATGAAATTAAAAGAGACAGTGAGAGAGAGAGAGCAGAGAGTAGAGAGAGAGAGAAACATAGAGAACAAATGAAAGATGAAGTTCTGAAACAGAGCTGACGAAGATGAAGACCAACAGACGAAGAAGATGAACTGCCGAAGAAAACGAAGATGATCAGATGAAAAAGATGACAGCAGATGAATAAGCTGAAGCTGGGGTCGCAGTAGGACTTTAGAGGAGAAGTTGTTGAGAAGAAGAAGAAGGCCCCCTTTGTTCTCTATTTGTTAGGCTTGGATTGGGTTTCACAGGAAAACCCAATCCAAGGCTTGAGAACAAAGAAGACCTCCTTTATTATTATGTTTTTAAATGAGAAGAAAAAAAAACACAATAAAACATAAAATTATTTATTCTATTAATAAAATTATCTGTTCGTAGAAAATATATAAATCTTATAATAACTTATTCTTCGATTCAAATGGGGGATAAAAGACTAAATTGAGTGGATCGCATGATCTCCGAAGGGGAAGGTAATTCCATCCGCCAGCGAAGTGTGCAGGGACAAAATGGAAAAATGTTTATAAATAAAATGTTTTTTTTTCTTTTTCTTTTCAAGTTAGTCCACAACCAGCAAAAGCCACTAGGTATACAAACCAAACAAATATAGAATGTTCAGTATAGTCGTTTTTATTTATTTATAAGACGATTCCGACGCCATCAACGTAAATTCCACTCAGTTTTGAAGCTCTACTTCTGACTTCCAATCCCACAGTCCACAGAACAGAACCCAAATAATAAACAAATAAAAATTGATAATGATAATGTCCGCAACGGCAGCATCCATGGTGTTTCCCGCCCGTCATCGTTCCTTCCCGTTGAAAAAACCACCTAACCCTACCAAACCAAATGCTTCGTTACGGTTCATCTCGACTGTCCCCGCACCCACCCCTACTATTTTCAAGGTTAGGGTTTGGCCCTGTCCGAATCCGAAGGGTCGACTCGCCGTCCACTGCAGCAGCAGGAGGAGCCCCGAGTCCCAGATGGATTCTCCACCCATCGATTGCGTCGGGACCGGCACTGACGTAGAGTGCGTCGTCTCCGTCTCCGCTTCCGATAAAGATGGTTCCGACGCCGACCCTCTTCTGCCGAGTAAAGGCTCCTCGATTCTCGAGATCGGAGGAGACGCCGTCGTAAATACCGATGGGGGCCTAATCGGGGAAACATTGGATTGGGGACTAATGATATCGCCGTTTTTCTTCTGGGGGACAGCCATGGTTGCCATGAAGGAGGTCATCCTCAAGGCGGGCCCGTTCTTCGACTCCTCTTTCCGTCTCATCCCCGCAGGGTTGCTCCTCATCGGATTCGCCAGCTTCAAAGGGAGGGAACAGCCATCAGGAGTGCTCGCCTGGGTTTCTATACTCTTGTTTGCTGTGATCGATGCCGCGTGCTTTCAGGTGATCCCTTATACGCTTCGAATTAATTGTGCTAGATTTTTTGTTTTTTTCTTTCTATTTTGTGATATTGGGACAGTTATTGCATTTATATTGTTAACATTGATGGCCTTGTCTTCTGTTTTGGCAGGGATTTCTTGCCGAAGGATTGCAGAAGACTTCAGCTGGTTTGGGTAGTGTATGCTTTGACTGCTTGATTCTTGCTCATTTTCACTATCCTGTGTCCATGTGTTGTTTCTTTGCATCTTGTTATTCTAGTTCTACTCTTCTTCATTTTTACCTTCTATTGAATGTCTGACTGGCTTGCTTGTTACACAGTATGATAATTGCTTAACATATGCAATCATGCATATCTTAATTTTTATTAGTTTTTTGTTGGCTTGTAAATTTCTTACTCATTAAGCCTTTGTTTGAGGATCATCCCCGTGGTTTTTAATTATCTTTCATATCTTTGCAAAAGTACTTCCATTCAGTCTTCTTAACTCTATGGTTTTCTGGCCACTTTACATTGCCATCGGCCTTAATCTATTCATCTTTAATGGTCCTTGAAAAACATTGGGCATTTAGAAACTATATAAACTGATATTTATCATTTACCTATGCACATTGCATCTAAGCTCCCTCTCATTCAGCCATTTCTAACATCCTCCGTGTCCCACCCATGTATCTTAACATCCTTCTCAACCTAAGTAAATAAGTATTAAAGAAAGATTTTTGGTTTTCACCTTGCTTATGCCCTGCGTGTTGCTCAACAATAGGATCTAGACAATATTTGATTCATTTTATTAATTAAAATTAACTGAGTATTATTTCATGAATGTAATAGTTGTCTGTCTACATTAGCTTCCAAAAGAGTATGACATTTAGTCTTTTTTTTATCGGCATTAATTTTTTGTTATAATAAATCCAAGAATTAGTTTGTGTGCATAGGGATCATGAGTTCATGGTATTCTCCAGAACTCCAGTATCTGCTTGTGTATGAAAATTGATAATCTGAACATGGAATTTTTGTTCACTGTAATTGGAAGGATCATCATTTAACCTAAATATAAATTTGCAGGTCATCATTGATTCTCAGCTTTTAACAGTAGCCATACTCACGGCCTTTCTGTTTGGTGAATCAATAGGTGTTGTTGGAGCTGCTGGACTTGTTCTTGGCGTCATTGGACTTCTGCTTCTAGAGGTAAGATTATGTTGAGTCTGTTTTTCTTTTTAGAGTAATGAAATTGGTTCAATTATTTAGCAGATTAAAGATGAAGTGGAATAAAGTGGTCATCTCTTTTAGCATTGACTCCTACAATCATATCCACACAGTATTTAATAACACTCATTGACTGATGTCCATGGTCACAAAGTTGGATAATTTGTACTCGTGACTTAAATCTGTCTCAGTTTTTGTACTTGTCTGGAATAATTATGGCATCTCTTCTCTTCACTGATCATTTATTCAGTTTCACTAAAGGTGCCAGCAATTTCTTTTGATGGAAGTAATTCCACAATATGGGGGAGTGGTGAGTGGTGGATGTTTCTTGCAGCTCAAAGCATGGCAGTAGGAACTGTGATGGTTCAGTGGGTGTCAAAGTACTCTGATCCTGTCATGGCAACTGGATGGGTAGGTTGTATAACCTTCATAATAATTCTGGAAAATTATAGTGTCAAAAGATTGGAGCACTGTATTCTGCCTCACTAGGTTGTCAAGTTGTTTTTGATTTCTTATATGCACTAGGAGGCTAGGAGCAACTAATAAATTCATTGGTCATGGATGAAAATTTTTTCTATACATTATAGTTCTGATGTTTCTGTTTCATTCCACGTAGTTTTCTTTTTGGTGTTTTTTTATCTATTCACATTGTCGTGGTTGCTGGAGAAACTGATTTATCTGCTTTTCTGACTCAGCATATGGTCCTTGGCGGGTTCCCTCGTCTGGCAATCTCTATGCTTAACCATGATCCTGCCTTCAATGGGGGTCTGAAAGAGCTTTCCTCCAGTGATCTCTTGGCCCTTCTCTACACCTCGCTGTTTGGAAGTGCCATAAGCTATGGCGTATACTTTTACAATGCAACGAGAGGTCTTCTTCATTCTATGCTCTTGTGTTTTTATATTTCACATTTCACAATATTCATCTCATTTTTGTTTGATGTTGTATTTTTTTTATTAGTATGTGATAAAGTTATGTTAATGTGCATGTTTAACTCAAGCTCAAGGGGTTTTGCATTTCCATCTTGTATCCCCAGATGCACCATTTGAAAGGCCTTTGAAAAATGCAAAACTGGTCTCTTAACTGTGGGAGATTAATAGAAAGTCTTTCATGTGCTCCAGAAATCATGTATCATTTCTTTAAAATATTGGCATGGATTGATGTAACTTAACATGTTAATGTTGGAATGGGAATTCATCTTATTTCCTTAAAAAGGAAGATAGAATGTCATTTATTGAAGATGAGTGCTGGTCATACCGTCATACTAGAAGAGGAAAAATATGATGATTGTTGTTCGAGCTGGATCATTTGTCAAAAATTGGTTCCTAATGATGCTCAATGATCATATGCTTGTGTACATTTTTCTTGCAGTTGTCCTCTTGTTACCCAAAGTTCAATGATTGTTGATGCAGGAAGCTTGACAAGGCTCAGCTCACTTACATTTCTGACGCCAATGTTTGCTTCAGTTTTTGGGTAAGATTGCCGTGCTTTTGAAGATGATTATTTTTTGAAATTATGTGCATCAGTTTGCACTGTTGACTGAACAGAGTTTTAGTCTGAATTTATATTCAGCTTAACATACTGTTTTTCATCTTCTTTTTTTAAATAAAAAACAGTTCTGATTAGCAATTGATGACGCTTGGTTAGATGTTACTTTTTCATTCAACCTTTGGTATTCTGAACTCTTCTGGTTTGTTATACAGGTTTATATACCTTGATGAGACATTTACACCGATTCAATTGGCGGGGGCTGTAGTAACGGTGTTTGCAATTTGCATGGTCAACTATAAGAAGAGCACTGGAGAAGGACGATGAGAAGATGATTTGCTCATACTTCTTTTGGTGGTCGTCCAACAGCTGCTATAGGCATTCCTTTGTAGTTTTACAGTGGCATGGCTTTGATTGTTTGAGTTCCTGCCAAATGTATCATATGTAAGATGAGAGAAAAGAAAGGAAAAACAAATGTATCATATATATCAGGCCGATGATATATGCATGGCTCCGCTCTTGATGAAATCACGAGGGGGTGATGAGAAGAGAATAGGAGATCTCACGACTATTGAATAATTACCGTCAGTGTCAACAATTAGGAGAAGGGGTGACCAAGGAGAACAAGGGGGTAAAATGTTATTTGTTTAGTAGAAAGTATAATTATGTTAGAATAATTGAAAATACGGTGGTATTGATATTTAAAATGTTATTCTATTTAATTTATTTCGCTGATAGGAATGGTCACATGTAATATCAATTACGACACAACTAGTTCCGTACCGCCTGGCGGGGTGGTATAAGGGAACCCCCCCCCCCCCCCCCCCTCTCTTCTCTAAGGGGATCTTAGGTTCTAATCCTTTGGTTGGCAGGAAGTAGTAAAGAAGAAGTTGCAGCCCAGTGGCTTTGGCCCATTGTTCTCTGGGCCATGTCGGCCATGTTTCCTTAAGTAGGTGTTTAGCTGCGAGACTGCCCTGTTTAGGGCTTTTGTGTAAAATAAAATAAATATATAAATAAAAATTATGACACGACTAACATATTATTGAAAATTATTTTTAAACTCATTTTCAAAAAGTGTCGTTATAATCTAGACATTTTATAGTAAAGAATGCAGTGTTATATATTTCATTATATTTATTTATTGTAATGAGGTAAATAAAAAAAAATTTATACTTTTTATAAGTGATATCGTTCAAATCATTAGATTATGTATTTCATTTTTTATAAAAACATATATCTTGTTAGATTAAATATATGATTTAAAAAAAAACGTGCAATATGTGTGTAAAATGAACTTTTTAAGTGTAATATTTTTCTTTTACATATGGGGAAATTAATTAGGGGTCCCCCAGCATACCCCCATAATACTTTTTAGTCTCTGGAACCTTTTAGCTTAACAATACATCCCTAACTCTCAAAACCCATTTTCTTTGGGTCCCTCTCACTAACATACCCCTATTTATTACCCAATATACCCTTCTCTTTAAAACACCATCTCCCCCAATCAAACCCATTGAGCCCCCTCTCTTTCCCTGGAAAATGAAAAACCATCACCTCCCCTTCTCTCCCCCAAATCCCCCTCTCGATCTCTCATTCTCGACCACCCCGGTGAAGACTTAGTCGATCCCCTTCCCCTTCGGTGAGTGCAAAAGAACGGACGCCGATCTGCGACATCTCCACCGTCGTCAATATGAGGGAGATTGAGGGAGCAGTTCGGGAGGGTCGAGAGGAAGAATCGCGAGGAGGAGGAGAAGGCGGCGCTGATGCGGTGCGTCCAAGGGGAGGTCGTCAAAGTGGACATGGACGATATGGGTTTAGTCGTGGAGGAGAAGCCGGTTGTGGAAGAGGTGACGGTGGATCCGATGACGACGATGAAAGTGGAGGAGAAGTGAGTGATGAATGGGGATTTTAGCAGCAGCTATGAGGACTTGCTTGCGTTGATTGACCAGATTGTGAGTTAGATTTACTATGTTTAAATTGGGTTTTTAGTGTGTATATGTGGTTAGAATGGGGGATTAATGGGGTTTTGGGTTTTATTTGGTGTAGAAAGTGATGGATTATGTTGTCTTGTTTAGGATGCTTATATATTAATATTTGCAAACATAATAATAATGTTCTCAAATATGACTAAGGGTGTATATATAGTGTACACAAATTGATAACAATGTACATAGACCTATAACAGTGTACACTGGAAATTTAATAGCGTGTATAAACAACATAACAATGTACACAAAGATTTCAACAATATATAAAGATAATATAACATGATGAAGTCCTTCAATTATAATATGTCCTTATTACTATCCGTTAGAATAAAAAAATTTAGGCTACCATGATAAAGTCCTTCAATTGGTTGGACTTCTTTCACCTCTTCCTCACACATATCCCACTCCTACTTGCCAAGCATGAATGGAATATGAAACAATGAGAAGAAGAAGGGATGCATGTTTTAGATTTTTTTTTTGTGACATAATCTGGGTTTTATGTTAATATCATTGTATGTACACTGATATTCTTCAAATGTACACTCGTAAATTTCTTTTAATTGTGTAGTCTTAATCCTACATAATCAATTCATAGAGTACAATTATATAAAAAAATGTACCATGAAAAATGTGTCTGAATTTGCAGACATGACAGATCAATTGATGAATGTACCATGCCATTCCAGCCTATGTATAAATACATACATTAGTATATTGTCTACGTACACTGTTAATTTCTTTGTGCACACTGTTATATTCACTGTTATTTGTCTGTAAACACTATTAAATTATTTGTTTGTAATGATGTATACCTCCTATATTGATAGTGCATGTGACATTGCAATATGCAGGTTCATTAGTTGAAAAAATATTTCAGATTGACCCATTTCATGCTTGACATTGAAGACTAGCCAATCACAAGGAATGATCAATGTCTACTACAATCCAATGTGTAAGTGTTGATGGTATACATTTTCACGATTAATGTACCTACATCATACTCATGATATTAATTTATGGTGTTTTTAGGGTTAATTGTGGCATGTTTATGATCAGATACGATAAGCATCGAATAAAGGAACAAACATGGAAATTGAGCAAAAGGACATTCCAAGGTTCTGAGGGGAGTATGCACCAAAAGTAATTCGAAGAGCGAAAGAGAGTGAGACTCGAATAAATGAATTGCAAGAAGACTGTAAAAGATATAAACAACAGATGTAACTAAACTATGTGGTTATTTTGTAAATCAGTTGTGATGATTTAAAAAATAGATGTAAATATTTTGTCTATCAATGAGGATGACATTTAAATGTCTGAAATCCTTGCTCGTAATTACAAATTAAACATGTATATGAACTTGTTTGTGTACACTCTTATACACAATGTGTACACTGTTACTCACAAATTTTAAAAGATATAGTACACTGTTATACCATCTGCGTGCATTGTTATCAAAGGGTAAAGGTGGAAGAATAAAAGGCCAGGGACCCAAAGAAAATAACTCAAGCACTTTAGGGATTTAAAAAAAACTAAAAAAAGTCAAGGGACTAAATGTTAATACAAGGGTGTTCCGAGGGACCCCTAATTAATTTCTCCTTTAGATATTGGTCCGAAATGGTGTGAGGAAAATGATGTCTTACCCCGTTTATTTTAGTATACAAATTGAAATGTATACTAAAATAAATTTACAGGTGGAGGTGCAAATCATACTGAGAGTGTATTAGTGCTCTGAAAATGAAGGGGTTTATGAACTGAAAATGAAGAGCGGCACTGGAGGTAGGCGGGGGAGATGAGGGAGTTCAGGAGTTGGGGTCCGAGACGATGAGATAAGTTTTCCAATAACAATAATAATAATAATAATAATAAATTGGATATGGATTCCATAACCTTATCATCAACTGGTCTGGGATTCCCAATCCACCCATCATCATCGAGGCGTTCTTCTCCAGCTGCTGCTGGTGCTGTGGTTCTTTCTCTCCGCCATACCCACCCGCCTCCACTGAAGGTTTCTTCTTCAATACCAACAACAACAAAGAAAGCAACAGCGGCAGCATTAGCGGCGTCGACGAGCGGGGGAGGAGGGGATGAAGTGGAAGTGAAGAAGAAGAAGAAAGGGTCAGGGACTACCGCCAGGGGTAGGAGACTGCTTCGCGTAAGGGAGGAGAAGCGCAAGCGCGAGTTCGATCGTCTCCACAACTACCCCGCCTGGGCCAAGTCCGCTTTCATCATTGTTTATTTATTTATTTATTAATTGAATGATTTATGTGGATGACTATTTGAATATAGTAATACAAACATGAATTAATTTTAAAATAGGGTGCTGGAAGATGCATGCAAGGATGATGCGGAATTGCGTTCTTTGCTGGGCGACAGCATTGGCAACCCGGAGCTCATGCGTCAAAGGGTCTCCTCTCTCTTTCTCTCCATCAATGTGTATTCATAGTTCTTAATTCATTAGAGAGTTTTTTTCCCCCCTGAATAGGTGGAGGATAGGGTTCGGAAGAAAGGTAGAGATTTTCAAAAATCAAAGACTGGTTCTGTGCTTGCTTTCAAAGTCAGCTTCAGAGAGTGAGTGACCCATTACCAGTCCCCCCCTCCATTCTTCTCATCCATATTGTACTTTCCCCTCTTTTGCTCAAGTTAGCAAATCACTAGTTGCCCAAAGAAAATCAAACTTAATTAACTGTAGTGACTTTTTATTAAACACTCTGGTTACACCATTCATCTATTCCTTGTCATATGAATATCCTGATAATGTTAGTTCTGTAATTCGCAGTTTTAATCCCTTAGATTCCTACATATGGTTTGAACTCTATGGCGCACCATCTGATCGGGATGTTGACCTCGTTGGAAGTGTAAGCACATCACCTCCCTTCCCTTGTTGGAATGCGCTTCCAACTCAATGTTAATGGTGGAAATTCATTTAATATTATGTAGGTATTTCAAGCATGGTATGTCATGGGGCGTCTGGGGGCATTCAATTCTTCGAACCTACAGGTACATATATATTTCAAGCATGGTATGTCATTGTAAATGGCCATTGTTTTTTTTTGTATCGTCTCAGTTACACCAAGTAGATATCAGGAAAATAATGATATGCGCAAGCCAAAATCTGACTCTTCTTGAGATTACCTATTCTCTACTCGTAAAGGATCAATATGCATCCCCATATTTGTTTGAATCCATATCTGCATATTGTATATGCACTGACAATTGCTCACCTGTATAGTTTTTTGTTCTCACGTTCCTCTTCACAGTTGTTTGCTATCTAACTTTGTTCCCGTGTTATTATGGATTGCCTTGTACCAAATTTGTCTTTGTCATGATATATCATCATGATAAAGTGAAACAAATTCATTGGTGTTTTTTAACCTGCAGAACAGAAATAACTGGTTTTTAATTTTGTGGGGCATTGCAGCTCTCAAATGCATCTATGGATTTTAATCCTTTATATGATGAAGATAAAGGTGCAACGGCAATGCCTTCATCATTCCATGATATCAGCAATGTTGAGTTTCAGGATAATTGGGGTCGTGTCTGGTATGAGTTTTTACTGTGGTGTTATTAATGTGCTATACTGGCAATTGTCATATAAACATTCACTTACAAGCAGTTGAATGGCTGTGCTTTATTTTCTTCATTTGCAGGGTAGATCTTGGGACATCTGATTTCTTTGCGGTGGATGTGCTGCTCAATTGCTTAACTGTATTGAGCTCAGAGTATGTTTATAATATTTTTAATTTTTAATTTTAACACAAACGCTCTCCCAAACAGAATCAATTGTTACAACAATGAGTGTTGCAGACCCATTTACGCATAGCAATATGTTATATGGCCCGGACAACTCTGTTCAATGTGATGGAACCAATGGACGTAGAGTGACATAGTTAGCATACACTTGGCAGGCAACCAAGACTAGGATATCAAATTCTCATACAAGATACTCCTTAGAATTGACAGATGTTAATGTAAATTATTTGTCAGTTAATTTAGAATTGACAGATTTTAATGTAGATTATGTCTATTATGCTGCTAATTACTTTTCATTCACATTTCTTCCCATTCATGTAGTGGTATGGGGCTTGACATGAACTGTAAGACTTCACTTTTTTTTTTTTTTCTGTAGACATGTTCATTAGGCCTTCTGGAACTCTGGTGAAAGGATAACTGATCTGTGTTTGGCTTTTGTGACAGATACTTGGGCATTCAGCAAGTGGTCTTTGGTGGTCGCCGTATGGGTGATTGGGAAGAAGGAATGACAAACTCAGAATATGGATACAAGTACTTTAAAATCTGAGGCATTCAGTATTTAATCCA
>CM060858.1:107037-132037 GCA_030737845.1 Acorus calamus | reverse complement strand
ATGTTCAAGAATCAGGTCAATCACTCGGTTAAGTTGGAAAAGGATATCAAACATCCACCACATTCAAGGCTTCAAGAGACTGTGCAAAGGACAATTCAGCATCACTAAACAAAATAATGTATTTTTGTTTCGTGGGTGGAGTAGTGCATATCGCTTGAGGGTCTACTTGGTGAAAGGGCTTGGCGAAATGAATGCAAGTGGATATGCCAAGCTTGAGTAAAGCCAATGTTCACAATGTATTTTGTAATAGAAAATTATCCACTTCTCTTGTTGATTTGATGGTGGTCTTAGCACCATATATTGAATATGGCAAACAAACAATTACCACATAGATCTATTTGTATTTTGAAGCTGCTCAATGGGCATGATCAGACAATTTAAGAATAAAAAGCAGAGATATATTCAGAAGGAATATATTGTAATCAATTTTATGTTGTACTTCTGTATCATTTATACTTGCTTTGACTCAGAACTTGAACTAGCGTTATGGAAGGGGAAAAAAGAAACCTAGTAAACACAGCTCTATACACAACTGTAATCCAACAAGAAAAGATGAATTGATCTCTAGCAGCTCCAATAATGCTCCTGCTCAATCCCAATCAGCTTCCAAGTGTGATGGCTACGTTCACGTATCATGTCCTCCTCGCATCTTCTCAACGATATTCCTTCCTTTTTCTTCAATGTTACGCCTCTTCTCTTCAAGTTTCTCACTCATCTTCTTCCCTAGATCCATCATCTTTGCCCTTCTCCCTCCTATCCTCTTAGGCTTTGCATCCTCTTCTGCCACTGATTCCTCTGCAGCTACGACAATTGCTCGTGATGGATAAATCTCACCGGATGACTCCAATTCACTCCTGCCAGAGATATCCTGATCATCATTTCTCACCACTTTTCTCTGGCTACCACTGTCTTGCTTCTCACTTAACAGAGGTACTGTCAGATCTTCCATACTTTTGCTTTTAGTCAATGTATCAGTGAGACCCAATGTGGAGGGCCCATGTTGAGAGGAAGAGGTCTGCAATGGAAGTTGTGCTTGAGCCGGCGGTTGGGGTGAAATGGCATTCTTAATCTTTTCATGGCTATTGTCTTGGGAATTGGTGGGGCTATTTTCAATACTGCTGCTGGCATCGAGCTTCGTTTTGCTTTGTACCGTTTGTTTGCTGGATGTGTCACGTCCCATTGGATCACTGCTGTCTTGATTGATCCTCACCCATATGAATGGAGCCACATTCCGTGGAACCCAGTCATCTTTTTCAGATAACATCCAAGGAAGGCATATGCTTTCACAATTTGGAAGAACTAAGGTCTCACGTATCGCTGCCTGCAGAGAGGAAAAGATATCTCACAAATCTCAGGATAAACTATAAAAGGACAACAATATTTGCTCCATCAGCACCCAAATATTCTAAATGAACTTCATACAAATATAACCGGGTAAAAAAAACCAAATATGGTGGCAGACTGGCAGGGCTAAAATTGTGGCCTAATAAAGGACACTAAAGGTCAGAGCTCTGCTTACCTTAAACCGACTGCCAATGATCATAGCAACATGGGCATTTGTGATTTTGCGATCTCCAATAGAAGACTCAAAGTTCCAGTTTATTTCAGGCATCAAGGTGAACCCAAACCACACCTGATCAGAAGGGGGTGGCTTTATATGGAAACGGATAGTTCCCCTCAATGATGCAATATTTATAGCCAAGGAGATGGGCACCTTTTAGGACAAAAAGATATTGTTAAAACTGTACAATTAGACATTTTATTGTGAAAGCATACAAAAGAGAATAATTAATCTGATGAGGAAAAGCTGATGGGAACAGAGCCACACGAAAAAAAAAATCATACTAATTCAAAAGAAAACATGACAAACTAAAGGTATTGGAAATCTCATTATTCAATGTCATGTGTCTTCTCTCAAAAAAAAAAAATGTCATGTGCTGAAAATAGTCAGACCAAATAGGATATTTTTTCAGTAGTGTAAATGTGTTTTGTCAAAACCATCTGTTGTCAATTTTAAGCACACCCTGTTATGCATACAGATGTTAAAAGATAAAGAAAAGCTGTGTAAAAACTCAAAAGTACAGTCAGACTAAAAGAAATCAAATGCTACCTGTGACACTTGGTTGGCAAGAGAATTAAGAATATTTTTCCACCTTGACACATAGGCTGATGTCCAACTAGTGCTCTTGGAATGCTTGAGATCACCTGAAACAAAACAATGTTAAGCTTCTAAGTTTATATAACAGGGCTTCTCACACTTGGGTTATAATAACATAATGATTCAGCAGTTAGCACAAATAATTTTTTTCACAATTGTAGAGGCATTCACATTGATTGAGTGAAATGCAAGGAATAATTTCCGTTTGAAGAATATTAAGCGACAGAATATCCTAAATTCCATTGTCATCCATGAACAAGAAATTCTAAAAGGGATGCGACACACAACTGGAAGTCTGGAAGGATTATCATTTTTTTTTTTTGAAATTAAGGATTATCATATATTAACAATCAATAATGGAACCGGGATTCCTAAGTCTTCAAATTCTATTCATGTTTTTTTTAAAAGGTAGGTCCTGCCCCAATTTTATTAAATGAAATGAATATCTAATACAAAAAGTGCAGACAAAACTACACCAATAACAAAATAGTAAAACCCACCACAAAAAACACCCAAACCACCCAGGGCTAGAACACAGTAGAGGAGATATCTACCGTTATCCCAGCCCCACAACACTAACAAACACCAACACACTACTCGTCAATTACAATCCTACCCCTAAAGTACCTCAGCACGGAGTCTCCCTCAGTCCATGATGAACCGAATCACTGACTTCCAAATGTCCTCCACATAAAGCCTCGCCCCCTTAAAGATCACCTTGTTTCGCGATAACACAGAGTCCAGTCCACACCACCACCGGCACATAAGACAGATATCTTCGATTTAACACTCCCTATCACCCTCACTCTCTTCCTCTGTCCAGCAAGCCAAATTCTATTCGTGTTAACAGTCAATTATGAGACTTAATGTGGCTCATTGAACTCGAGTGGGATGTTAACCATTCACTGCAATTGAACCACTAAATTACCAAACAGAAAACTTGAAAATGTCAGCTATTTTAAGTTCATAGTTATATTTAGTTTCTTCATCTATCGATCTTCAAAAATTACCTCTCTATCATTTCAATTTGCAAAAGGCTACTACTCAGTACTCGACAACCTAGCCTTAGATTTTTACAGGATGGCTCTTTGCTTCATGGTCAACAAGCTTTAGAAATTTGAAATGGACTCTGCATAAAACTTGTCATGTTTTATGTCATTAAACTGCTATGAATTCAGCATTTATCAAAAGGTGGAAAGAATACTGGCACTACATTCCTGAAGCAGAATTTTATTCAGTCCAACAACCAGTAAACATCACAATTGTTATGTACAACCTTATGGTTTGTAACACAAAATTACTTGTTCTGTCTTATTGTGGAGGACTTAAGGCAATGAACATTGGGGCAATACTAGCTCCTTTATAAAGAGAAAAAAGGACAAAAATAATCATATGAAGTTCTGTATTTCATTAATATTAAATCACTTATTGAATGGGAGACCACAGAGTTCCATTCTAGTACAAGTCAGTAAAAACAACCTACATCTTATATATATGCTATTTTAACATCAGTAGATTTATCATTTAAATTGCAAAATTCACATGTCATGCAATCCAGTGCACTGGTTCACATTAAGGTAACAAAATGTAGCTTGTATTAATTAATGCAAGCATACCTAGATCTCCTTCATCTTTCTTCTCTGTTTTTTCAACTGTACCTATCGAACTATCCAACTGAGCTCCATAATGTTCAAAGCCCTCGAGGAGACCCGAGGTGGCCTCATCAATGGAGCTTGATTCCAGACCTGTATCCACAATGCCTTTTTGAAATTCAGGTTCACGAACTTCAAGCCTTGTCTCAATGTCTAAAATTGCACCACCGGAGTACTCGAAATCCACTTCCACAGCCCAAACCTCATTCATGTCCATTGGGAGAACCCTCATGTTATATATGTATGGAGGAAGACTCCCAAGATCAATGCCAGTACAGGTGACTCCAGCAATGTAGTTAGGTGTTCTCATGTCCGAAAGTGTTCTCTGTGCACAACATGAATTGAGCTCATTATCAGATGTATGTCAAAAAATGAATATGAAAGAGTTTACTGCATCCACAAAACAACCTGAATGCGTGATTTTATGAAGCTGCTTATTTCTGAGTTTCGCTTAGCATCAAAAAACAACCGAGAGAACAACAAATTCCAACAAAGTGTACCCTCATCAGCACCAAACTTCTCATAAGAGTCGGCATCTAACAATACAGAACCCTGAGTGTAACTATTTGAATGAACAGATGATGATGCAGAAGGTGGCACTACAGCATCTTGCAAGGAACTTGTCCTTGATGTATCTGCTGAAGATATTTTTGCTGAGCTGCCTTTTGACGAAGTTTCTTGAGAGGCTCGTACTTTGTCACCGACTTTCTTCTCACCGTGACCCATTGCTTTATATTCAGCACCAGCCTTAGAAGCCTTCTTCGCAAGCTTTTTCAAGAAAAGGCGGACCTTTGAGGAAGATCCATCCAGATTGTCAATTTTGTCTTTCACCTCAGCTAACCCAGTAGAGGGCTTTAGAAATTTAAGATACTCAGCATTTAGTGATGCAAAATAATGGTGGAACTCTTCCCTTAACTTCCAATACCAATTCAGTTTTTGCTTGTCTTCAGAGGAAGCAAGACGGAGGGCTTTGCACCATGATTCCTTGTCCCAAGAAGTTTCAAGATATAAGTACAATGTTCTACTTTCTTTATATACAGCTGAGTTCTTGCATTCAACTTTAATGGGGTATTTTTTAGCCCTGCCAAGAAATTCATAATCATGAGAATACAATTGGATGAAAATCCTTAATTTATTCAACACTCAAAGCTTGGATATGACCATGCTAATGCATAAAAGAACATTTAGTCTACCCTTCTAGCATCATCAAGAAGTTTAATAATCAACACTTGGTGAGAAAACTGATGAGTTTCCAAAAAGTAACTTTTGATGGATCATTATCGGTTTATGTTATAGTAGACTTATCAATTTTGGTTGAAAGTGTTTAGAAGATAACCCCTCTTCCACAAAAAAAAAAAAGTTTATGAAAATTACCATTTTTTCGAGGATAAGCTTGAAGAAGAAACAGATAGAATGGTGCAGCCTGCAAGCTGAACAATAGCCTGAGAACCATCTATATCTTTCAGGATGAGTGAGTGGTCTTTAATGTTTGCATACTTCTTGATTGGGGAAACCTCAACGATTTCCTTTTTGTTCTTTTGGCCCTTGGGTACCTCTGCTGGTGATTCATTCAGAGTAACTTTTGGAACCATTTCCGGTTCCAACACCCAAATAAAACCCTGTAAATATGGAAAATAAGTAATCAATTAAAAAAACAAAACAAAAGAGGAGATTATGAAACTCGAAAATTGGCAATCAGGTTCCAGCCAAACAAACATGTAAAAATGAACCTTTCACGGGGCTGGCATGGCTAATATATATAAATGAAGAGAACTGATTAAAATGTGACACCATATAACATCATCATTACAAGCAATATTACTTTTTCTCCGGTGCAAAGTAATCTTAGACAAGTGAGGATACTAATATTAAGAGACCTCGATCCCAATTCATGAATATAAAAATAATAATTCCTCTCCCAGAAAAAAGAAGAGCGGAAAATATAAATGAAAATAAGAACGCAAAATAAGAAAGGGGAGGGGGAGACCTCTTTATTGCAAGCGAAGGCGATGGACTGCTCAAAATCGAGATCCCCATTGCGATGTTGATGTTGAAGCCCATCATCCTTTCCCGTAGAGGATTCAGACGACTTCCGTTGCAATCGCCGAACAATCGTAATCAGAATCAGGCACTCGGCCAATACGACGGTCACGGCACCCAAGACGATACCCACAAACAGTGAAATCATCGTCGTGATTTGATACACCTACCTACCTCTCTTTGAAAGGAAAAATATTAAGTCGCTTCTCTTTCACCCTATCTACTGTAATCTGAAGATGAAGCTTCTCCCACATTGAACAACTGTGCGACGGTTTTCAATTTTAGAATATAAATAAAAGAAAGAATCTTCAACATAAAGATTATCCGACTTGGATAGAGAGCATACAAAAAGAGAGAGAGAGAGGGAATATGAAGTTAGATTTCAACATACGGTAGAAGAGAGAGAGAGAGAGAGAGAGAGAGAGAGACCGTTATAGCTAATTGCGACACCTCTTAACACCGGGATGGGATCTCCTGTGTAAACCACACAGGGAGACCCTGTGAACACCAACCGCAGCGCGATACCTGCCCAGCGCGGCACCGTGGTGAACTTGAAAACCAAACACAGGGTGACCCTCTCTTCACGCCGTGAACGCAACCTGTGTTTTTTTTTTTTTTTTTTTTTGACAACCCGTGAACTGTGTTTTCATTGATAACATAAGATCTGAAATCTAGCATCACAAAAATCACCGCTCTCGCAGCCTCTCCTGAAGCCCAGCAGAATTTGAGTGACCTGAATAGACTTGGGTATTTGCTTTTTAATTTCAAACTTACTCCTCTAAATCATCTACATTATTACATAATAGATTGGGGTTTGTTTGAAATGAAAAATTAATGTTTCTTTTGTTAATATTTCTATGATTCATTTTGTTGTTGGGTACGGAGTGCTTGATTGTAAGAGTTTTTATATATTTTTATTTCATTTTTTTATCCATGCTTGATGTTTATTTTTTTTATAGATTGGGTCTTAGCTGTTATTTTTTTACGGATTGGTTTTGAATGGGTTACATATTTGTTTTTTATTTATCTTGAATGTTTTATTTTTTTTTAAAAAAATTGTTTTTATTTTGTAATGCATCAGTTAATTTTTTTTTAAGAATAAGCAAAAGCAAAATCCTTTTTTCTTTCACTCAATGCAACTTAATGTTGATGAACAAATAACCAGTGTATTTTGGGTCAATGCTAGGTCTATTGTCGATTATGCACATTATGGAGATGTTGTTTGCTTCGACACAACCTATCATGCTAATAATTATGGAAGACCATTTGCACCATTCAGATACCTTAAATACTGCTTTATTCTTACACTTTATACAAACTTTGTTTTGGAATGATAGTTGACTAATATTGTTCTTCGAAAAATAACTTAATGAAGTCATGTGTGACATGTTGCTACAAAAGAACAGACACATCAACCAATGACAGAATTCATTATAAACATTTTAATAGTATTTAAAGATATTATGCCACAAATTAAAACTCACACAAGATACAGAACATAAAACTGCCTTCAAAATAAGTTAGATGTGTGGAAGTTCTCTTAATACATATATTCTTGCTATCATGAATTACACAACAAACGTGGAAAACTTATTTTTGCTGATGCTCAAATCTAGGAAAGAAAGTTGACATATTGGGGCCTTCCACTCAATCCTTGATGCCTAAATACAAAGTTCAAATTGATGAACTTCTGAAGTGGTTCCAATACTTGTTTACGGAGACTACAAGTCCCCTAATAAAGCCATTTGTAATATGTAGAGTGGGAATCCATCTTGGATTCATAATTGATTCTATGAAAAAATATTTTTTTTAAAAATGTTTTATTGATTAATATGGATAATCTCCAATGGACAACCTAGTAATTCCAAGAATTAAATTACCCATACAACTAGTTAAATAAAACATAATCCTATGTTAGGGAGAAAAAGAAAACCCCAACCAAACGGGTCTTTGGAATCACAAAGAACAAGAACACAAGCCAAATTGATTTTTCATTCAGATCAAAGGTTCCATTTTCGTTCAGATCTACGATTCAACTTCACAAAACAACCGAAATCAACAATTAATTCCAATAGAAACATCAGATCCCGATAACAACAGTAATAAAAGAAACAGAACAAGATCAGCACGTATGGCATCGATCGTCGGCTTCAAATGGTGGTGGCAGAGAAGGGTGGCTAGGGTTTCAAAGAGGAAATCTTTGGTGGCTACGTTTCATTCCATTCAAAACTGGAGTGAGTTGAATGAGAAGAGAGAATAGGTTGCATTCACGGCGTGGCGTGAAGAGACGGTCACCCTGTGTTTGGTTTTCAAGTTCATCACACGACCCTCACGTGCCGCGCTGGATAGGTGTCGCGCTGCGGTTGGTGTTCACAGGGTCTCCCTGTGTGGTTTACACAGGAGATCCGAATCCATTTGGCTTTTTGTTTTCTTTTTGGCAGGTGAGCGCATCGAGAGTCGCTGCAGAGGAAACCTATCACTGCATCAAAAGAGGTCCCTTTTTCTGACAAAGAACGATATCGTGCAAATATGAATCGATTTAAGATTTTATTTTCCAGAGACTTCATTGAATCTGTTTTGGCAGGGAGTGTTTCCAAGCACAATTGAGAATGTTTAATTTTGTAAATGCAATTAATTGGTGAAAGTGTGTTTAATTTATTATCTTTTACTCAATTGAGAGTTGGTCGTAGCTGGGTGATAATTCATGTTTGGATTCTATCAATTACAATTATGAAATGGATGGTTGGTTTAGTCTCTTATACGGCACAAAAGAGAGATCAATGAAGATAGTCGAGTGCCTTGATCTTAGCTTGGTCTTGGCACATATATTCACTAAATGCTTTGATCTTAGCTTTCTCTTATACGGCACAAAAGAGAGATCATTGGTGTTTATGAAGTTTAATATTTGACACCTTATAATTACAGTCTTGATCAGTGAAGTTGTTCCTTCTGCATTTTCTTTCTGAGTGTCTTGAAAGAATACAAGGATGATGTCACTATAAATGAATAAGAAACCTTGGACAGAGTTAGATTTTATTAATTCAAAGTGTGAAAATGGCTCTCCTGCAGGTTAACTTGACTGATATAGATGACTTGGGCCATAATTTACACGTCCTGGCACATCTCATCCTGTATGATTGTTTCCCTTGGTTGCTTCATGGATGGCAATGAACTCTGTAGGTTAACCATTGCTGGCTCAATGTTTAGAATCAGCTCCATCAATCCAACAGAATCAGCCACCTATCACAGTTGGGATCTTGTCTGGGATCCTATTTAGGATTTTGGTTTTATTAGTTATAATTGTAATTCTCCTCTTCCTTACCTTCTTTCGTATGAAAGGATTATGTAATTTCTTTCGTTGAAGAATTTTATGAATGATGGATTATATTTATGCAGTTTTTTTTTTTCTTTCAATTTGAATTTGAATGATGAATGATGAATTAGACAGGTTGTGAACAAATAAAAGATCTCTCTTCTCAGGGAAATTGAATGACTACATGGGTGTTGTTCCTTATTTTATTCACATCACTGGCTTCTTTGCAGATTACTGTGATCTGCTCTCTCGTCACTCAGTTTATGAATTTGAATGAATTTTATGAATTTTGAGATGAATGATGGATTATATTTATGCAAATTTTTTTTCTCTCTCCTCACACCCACCCATCTCGCCAATCAATTACAAAACATGAACCCAAGGTCCGGTCCGATGCTGTCCGATCACAACGCGAGTATATCTATTTATGAACATGCACCGACTATTCAAGTGGTTCGGACTATTCAAGTGGGCTAACCCTCGGTTCGCTCACTGTATAATGTTGTGCATTTTCCTTTCGTCTTTAGCCCAAGTGGGCTAACCATTCCAAAACATTAGGTGATGGAGATGTCTGGAATCTGATTCTAAACGTTTTCTGTTGATCTGCTTTGCCTTGCATCAATTCCTTTCTCCATAAGAGGTGAGAAATGAAAAGGGCTTGAGTTATTGTTCAAAAAAATATATGTTTCTGCTTACCATGAAAATCTGAAAACCAATTTAGTTAGTGTGTAATAAAAACAATTAAAAATCAACCCACCCTCTCAGAGAATACAATTCATCGGAATCAATTGCAAAACACGCCCCTTACATAACAACGAATGGTGAAAGGCATTACCGACTCTCATTTAGAATTTCCCCACACTATATTTTCTTCATCTAATATTCGTTTTTTTTTTTTGGGAGAGAGAATGTTGATGGTTGAATGTTGAGAAATATATCTCTTTCGCATTAATTTCACCATGTTTTCTTTTAAGAGGAGAGCGGTGTAATAACAGGAGACACACGTTATGTCTGCTAAGATAACAAGTAGGGTGCTTCTATTTAAGCCCCTCACATTTTTATAACTTAATTTAAAACCTCTTATATATTAACTTCATATTTAAACAATAAGTAAGCCCCTCTGAAATCAAACCTTATCTCTTACCCTTCAACCACACCTCAAAAAACTCAATCTCTCTCACCAATTCGACTTCTCCACGTACAAAAATGAATTTTTTTTATTAATATTTAGCCAATCAAACATATATGGGCGCTGATATCCGCACCCCGAGTTACTAGAAACCCACCCCTTTTTTTAACAAAATTTTTTTTTTATGTATTGTAGCAGTAAACGGAAACTCATCCCGAGGTCGGCATTCCCTCTGACAACGTTGGTGAATGATGGTCGCCAGAGGTTCCGGCGAGTGTATCAACCCCGGTCGGCATTCCCTTTGGTGACAGTGTTGAAGCGTGGTCGCCCGAAGGCCTGACGAGCCAAAGTAAGAGATAATAAATTCATATTTTAACAAGTTTCAAACCAAATAGATAAATTTCACATTTAAACACATATAACAGACAGTCATAGCAGCATTTAAAACACATACAAATATGACATTCGCATTCCATAATCAACCATTCACGTGACTACACAACAAATTAAATACATGTTCAAATTCCACAACCATTCATGTGACTATATTGATTTTTTCATATATAAAAATAAATAACATATCCAATAAAAATAATTACTCCTTTTTTCAAAAAATAAAAATAAACATAAAAATTATTTGAACATGTATTTTGTAGTGTAGTCATATGAATGATTCATTATGAAATGCTAACACCGTATTTTGATGTGTTATAAATACAAACATCATATTTTAATGTGTTTTAAATGTTGCTTTGTTGTTTGCTATATGTGTTTAAATGTGAAATTTGACTATTTGGTTTGAAACTTGTAAAAATGTGAATTTATTCTCTATTACTTTGGCTCGCCGGGCCTTCGGGCGACCACGCTTCAACACCGCTGTCAAAGGGAATGTTGACCAGGGTTGGTACACTCGCCGGAACCTCTGGCGACCATCATTCATCACCGTCGCCAGAGAGAATGCCGACCTCGGGGTGGGTTTCCGTTTACTGCTACAGTACATATTTAAAAAAAAAAAAGGAGTGGGTTTCTTGTAACTGGGGGTGCGGATATCGGCGCCCAACATATATATATATATATAATTTATTTTTTTGGTGAAAATTAAAATAAACAATTATAAAAAAAATTACACTGACCATATACCAAAAAAAATTGAAATTCACTTTTATATATACTAGCTGATGTACATGTGCGTTACACAAGAAAATTCATCATGTATAATGTTTAGTTCAATTATCACATATAAAATAAAACATAAATATTGATATATATACTTTACATAAAAAATAAGATTCCAAAAGGAGAAAATCAAATCATGCTTCACACACAGCGCATTTTTTTTTATAGCGCTTCTATTCATTTAAATAAATTATATGATTTAAGTTAGTGTGTCATTGATCTATGCTAAGTGTTGATTTTCAATGTTAAAAAAATAATAATAAAATAAATAAATAAACATTCGATAAACACTTATCTGGTATAAAGTTTTCATTGTTTGAAAAAAAAGTCAAACAAATATTACATTTCATCTGTTATGAATATATGCATTTGAAGATGCATGCATATATTTGTGGATGACCACATAATAAATAGATTCATTTTGGCATAATGTGCTATATTAAAATTGTAATTCATGCATTTGTGTATGCATTTATTTTGGTGTGTATTTGAGTTTTCCATCATTGTGGTTGTAACCCTATAAATAGAGGGCTTGTGTAACATGAAGAATATCAAGGAAGAGAATGAAAGAGAAGAAATAAGAATGAGAATAGAAGAGAAGTTCTTGAAGAACTTCATTTCCCTACATCTTTCTCTTGTGTTTCCATATATATTTTCATGTGTTTCCTTTTTATTTTATAACACGTTATCAGCACGAATTGCTCTGTTGTTTAAGGTAAAGTATTTTAAACAAGATTATATTGTCTTGTTTACTATTCTTTTATCCTCTTAGTTTTTTTTATTTACATGTGAGTGTTATCCCTGAAGAGATACAGTCCTATAAATTTGGATACTCCAGAAGAGATATATGTAATTTTATCCCTGAAGAGATACACTTTTATAGATTTCAATACTCCTGAAGAGTTATATGTAATTTATTTGTTGTCCCCAAAAGGGCTGGACTAGAAGTCTAGAATAATATGACCTGAAGTCAAATATGTAAATATGAATTTTAATGGCATCCCTAGAAGGGCTTGACTAGAAGTCTAAAATGGTGTGACCTGAAGTCATGAAAGGCTTGACATGAAATTCTTGACTTGAAGTCACGAAAAATCTCTCATCATTTTCAAGCACACACAAGATGTGAGAGATCATTTGATTGATTAATTGGTTTGCATTATTGTGATGGGCGTTGGTATTAGTTCTTCATCAACATTTTTTATAAAGGTGTCCCTCTTCATGAGCATTTATAGGTGTCACTCATGAATTTCTATCTTTATCTTACCCCATCACTGTTTCATTTTGTGATGCTATCTTTATCTTTATGAAATTTTAAGGAAGGAGTATTCACTGATTATAAATCCTGCAAACCAAATTGTTAGATCTTGTTTTCCCTTGATACATATTGATTTTCTTTATATGTGTATGATATTTTGCTTGTGTCTCTTGAAGAGAAATAGAAATAAAAAAATTATAGTAGCTTGTGAAAGAACCTTTGAAATCAGTTATATATATAAATTATGCAATGCAAAATTTCTATTCATTTCACATGCTTTGCTCTAGTGAGTCGTATATATCAATTCCATATATGGCTTATGAATCGGTATATGAAATGTACAATTGTACCTAGCATTAAAATTATTAATGCAAGCATACATTTCATTCACTGAATGTTCTGTACACATTTGAGATTTTGATTGACGTTAATTATTTGGTAAGTATCATTGAAATTCATGGTCCTCTCTATTACTACCTTGATACTAGTAAGGTTTAATAAAATCAAGGTTAGTGGTTGACTATTAAGGTATATAAATCAGCAATTACATATGATTCTTCGTATAACATATTGCATATTTCATTTGAATAAGCATGATCCAAATCGGCTGATCCACACTATGAATTTCTTTGAACTAGTGTTTGATGTATAGCTCCTCCACAGTGACATGCATTGTTCAATTGAAATTAATTGATCTTTTTTCATTTGATTATTTAATCAATTTTGTTTTCCTTGCTTCAGTCATAGATTGAATTTTGTATTGTTATTGGTATGATAAAAATACATATGTTAAAATCATATCTATTTGATTATTTATCATATCAAATTTAGTGCACTTCTTTGTAAAATTATTTTTGTGAATATTTGATATGAAATTCACTTATATTATAAGTTATGTGTCCTTGCAGGACCATACAAAAATAATTGCTACATGGATCCCAGAAGGACCATACTAAAGATATGATTATGTGTCCCAGTAGGACCATGCAAAGAAAACTTTTTACATATATTTTCTGATTCTTGAAAGACTATACGAAAAATAATTGATACTCGTGTCCCTGTAGGACCTAACAAAAATTATGATATTTCATTTGGGTCCTTGAAGGATCATACAAAATGATTTTATTATTTCCCAGCAGGAATATATAAAATTATGGTTATCTTTTACCACCATATTCAATATGTTTCAAAACTGAATATTGTATGCCTCAAAAATGCTCCAGTAGTAGCAATATTGACAGAATAATATGAAATCATTCAACACTGGTATCATGCCTTTTAGTTACAGCACAATGAGATTTTGAAAAAAAAAATATAACCCGATCCATTGGCTTAGCATCATTGCCTGAAGCAAATGCGTTTTATTTATTTATTGTAACCATGGAAGTGGCCGTGGTTATGAGTAAGATCATGGTTTATAAAATTTAAACTACAACAATCATAGACTGTGAAATAATATCAACCCACCAGAAGTGGATTGCAATTGAACAAAAGTAATATAAAGGAAAAAGGGTTTGCAGAACCTTTAAATTACAAAAGAAAATAATTGTTGTCCACATGGTACTAAAAAGCATGGTCACGTACCTGATGTACGATCAGACCTCTGTCGATTATATATTTACGTTTTTATAATTTATTTATTATATGAAATGCATTTATTTTATTTCTGTATTTGTTTTATTATTTAACATTAGTTCATCCAAATTTTAGTACTATTTATGGTACTATAAACTTGATTAATAGCTCCAGCAGAGCAAATATCATGTCATTGAGTATTGCAAAATTTTATATTAATAATGTTGAAAAGGTGACATTCGAATTGTAAATAGTCCACCTTGATTCACGGCTCCAGTAGAGCAAATATTCGAATTTTATATAAACTTGATTAAAGGCTCCAGTAGAGCAAATATTCCAATCTTATATAAACTTGATTAAAGGCTCCAGCAGAGCAAATATCATATCATATATTTGCACTATAAATATTCCATCTTGGATTGATATTTCAACTGGAAAAACTATCAGTATGCCGGCTAATGAATCTACAAAGTCATGCTTGAAGCGTGAAATACCTATAGGTTCAAAAGATTATGTTCCTTGAAGGAGAAAATTAATGTTCCAGAAGAGCTTGAAATACTTGTAAGATCCACATTAATAACTTCTGCAGAAAATCACGTCCCTGAAGAGACACAAGTCCCCGAAGTGACACGTCTCTGAAGTGACACAAGTCCCTGAAGCGACACGTCCCTGAAGAGACACAAGTCCCTGAAGCGACACGTCCCTGAAGCGACACAAGTCCCTGAAGTGACACAAGTCCTGAAGTGACACGTCCTCGAAGGATAAATATATGAAAATGAAGAAATTTATATAAATTATGCGCATATATAAATATCGTGGGATCGCAGACAAGTGATCATCGATGACATATTTTCATTTACAGTAGCTACTGAAATCATTAGATGATTTAAAACCATATTTTGTGGATGAATGTGGATGGAGCATAATTGACCACAATGGAAAGGTGCTATTCAAGTATAATTAGAATTACTTAAAAAAGCATCAAATTATTGGACCAGTAGTCCTAACCCTGAAGGTGTTAAGCCTGTAAGTTATTTAACAGATACTTTAATAACTGGTGCTGCATACTTGGATAAAAACTCCAGAAGAGTAAATAATGAACCAGAAGTTCTGCGATTCAAATAATTTTATGGTTGGGCATGACCATCTCAAATATCTCTGGTACACAATGACGCGTCTTTCAATTAATATTAATTTATGGAACCAGAAGATTCTTTCATCCACTGATATAGTATGATAATTTTTCCGTCGTTAAGGAGAGAAAATCTGTCGCCAGAAGAACGACGAGAAATTTTATGAAAAACTTTATATTTGCCTAATCTTAATCCTCGTACAAGTTAATATGAACTAGAAGTTCAAAGGATAATTTATTTAGGAAATATTGCAAATCATCTGCCAAGGAGTATTCATTGATACAAAAAGAATAGTATAATCACATGTATCAGCTACAAATACTCTGACAAGAGTTGATGTCCCAGTAGGACAATCTATTATAGTGAATGAATATATGGCACGCCAGAAGCGTGGTGATACAGAAGACAAGATTCCCAGAAAGAGAAAGGCACAAGAAAAGGTAAATAAAATTGGTGCTCCTGGAGAGACCTCAAAACAAGCAACAGAAATAATTGATGAATCTAATTTTTCTAATGAATTAACCCCAGAAGAGGTAGCTCCTGAGGTGGCACATATAAACAATGAGATTTCATTAAATCATGAAGAAGAGAGATATGATAGAAACGAAATCATTGTCGACAATGTATTTTCATATGCTGTTACTCTTGATATTGTGAAATATAATGAGAATCCTAAATCGCAAAGTGTTGATAAATGTCGACAGAGAAATGATTGGTCAAATTGGAAAGAAGCAATACAGGCAGAATTAAACTCGCTAGCGAAACGTGAAGTATTTGGACCTGTAGTTCATACACCTGAAGATGTAAAGCATGTATGATACAAATGAGTATTTATAAGAAAGAGGAATGACAAAAATTAAATTGTCTTATGACACAAGGTTTCCCGCAGAGACCTGGTTATTTAGAGACATATTCTTATGTAATCTATGTGATCACATTTTAATTATTTTGGTAGTCTCAAAAAGACTGAATATGCGTCTAATAACATACTCTTAATTCTCGCTTATGAAACTCTTATGATAATTTTTTTTTATATACTACCCTTAATTATTTCCTGTATCATATGTCAATTTTCTGTGATATATTGATGATATATACATGAAGCTCCCTGAAGGATTTTAAATGCCTGAAGCATGTATTCTATAAAATTACATATATCTTCACATGGGTTGAAGCAATCTGGGGCATGTGATACAATTGCCTCGATGAATATTTATATGAGAACAATCCGTGATGCCTTTGTATTTTTATCAAGAAATCAGAATCCGGATTTGTTATTATTGCAATATATGTTGATGATTTGAATCTAATAGGGACTCCAGAAGAGCTTACCAAGACTTCTTTATATGTAAAGAAAGAATTTGAGATGAATGATCTTGAAAAAATAAAATTTTATCTCGGTCTGCAGATGAGCATTTCTCAAATGGAATCTTTATTCATCAATATATATATATATATAAAAGGTCCTGAAGCACTTTTATATAGATAAGGCTCATCCATTAAGTTCTTGGTCAAGAAGTACAATATCTTCGTGCAAGTGCTCTAATTTACCTTGCTAATTGCACACACCTATATGTAGTATCCATTGTAAGTTACAATTTTGCGCCTACTAAAAGACATTTGAATGTTGAGGCTTCATCGAAGGCGATCGAACCAAACTCATCTCATTGAAATTCTTTTACACACATGAGCTCTAGAAGAACAGCAATATTGATGTTAAGCAAGTTCATTCATTTGATAATTTTGAAGATATATTCATCAAAGCATTGTATACCAACTATGACGTTCAAGAAGCTGGTGCAAAATGTTAATATACGTCAACTCAAAGATCGTTATGCTGAAAAGGAGGGAGTCTTCATGCTGTTCAGGGGGAGTAATTTAATTCAAAATATTTGTGTATTGTACTCTTTTTCCTTCGATCAGATTTTTCCCACTGGGTTTTTCTGATAAGGTTTTAATGAGGCAGTACAGAAATATACACAAGAATATTGTACTCTTTTTCCTTCACTAAGTTTTTATCCTATAGGGTTTTCTTAGTAAGGTTTTAACGAGGCATATTCTATGTGTAATGGTCATCCAAGGGGGAGTGTTATGAATATATGCATTTGAAGATGCATGCATATATTTGTGGATGACCACATAATAAATAGATTCATTTTGGCATAATGTGCTATATTAAAATTGTAATTTATGCATTTGTGTATGCATTTATTTTGGTGTGTATTTGAGTTTTCCATCATTGTGGTTGTAACCCTATAAATAGAGGGCTTGTGTAACATGAAGAATATCGAGGAAGAGAATGAAAGAGAAGAAATAAGAATGAGAATAGAAGAGAAGTTCTTGAAGAACTTCATTTCCCTACATCTTTCTCTTGTGTTTCCATATATATTTTCATGTGTTTCCTTTTTATTTTATAACATCATCACATAAATGATATTATTACAGGAGATTTTACCTTTATATAAAAACTCAAACTTGTTAGTTAAGAAACTTTTGCTGGGGCATTTGGGATAAACACACACTATAGTGATTTATGTCAGAGGGACATATCATGTCTTAAAGAGAAATAAATCCATTTCTTGAATAGAAACAATAAGATCTCATGCAATATATAATAATATTAATAATAATAATAATAATAATAATAATAATAATAATAATAATAATAATAATAATAATAATAATAATCATTATTATTATTATTATTATTATTATTATTATTATTGTTATTATTATTATTATTATTATTATTATTATTATTATTATTATTATTATTATTATTTTGGAGCATACAAAATGATATTAATTAAAACAAAAAAATAATATTAAATAAAAGAAAAAGCAATTATAAGTACATAAAAAGAGGAAACCAGGAGGTTACCAGGATTAAATGGACGTGGGCTAGGTGATTTACACAGTGTCAATATGCAGATTCATTGTATCGATTATATTATCTATATATTGCTTGTTAGTCTATTTGAATTCATATAACATCATGTAGAAATAACTTAGTCACCATACAACCCTCTTAAAAAATATGATTATTTTTTTTGTAATTTTTTTATATCAGAATACGAAACGATTCTGCGAACCGAGTTTTCATTAAGTCGGTAAGACAGGTCAAATGATCAAATTTTGGGAGCACCATTCTTAAAAAAAAAATGAAATGATTCTATATTGCATTTTCCATTGAGATAAACTCATTAGAAACTTATCAAACCATCTAGAAAGAAATAATAATTAATACAATGTTAAAGTAGAGTTATCAAACTTTTGGTTACCATATGAATCATCTACGAACAAACAAAACCATTTAAGAAAGTTATATCATACTCAAATTCGTTAGAATAAATAAATAAAATTTGAATCAAATTTCATAGATGTATGGAAACTGAATTATTATTTTTAGTAAGTGCAGATGAAAGACATAATTCTATTGTACAATCCACTAAGAAATCCTAGCTTTATCTGAAACATAAACGAATAATTTCAAGGATGTAAAATCCTCAATTTATATTTTATTTTCAATTCAAAACAATACACAATTTATAACGACAACTAATATATAGGATGACAAAAGAGAGTGAGGTAGAGACCAACTAATCTTGACATCATTTTTTGTAAGTAGATGAAAAAACAATAACAAATGATAAACCCAGACAAAACACAAACTCCAAATCTTCAAAGCCGTCATTTCCTATGAAATGAACACCCAAAAAATATTCTCTACAAGAAGGAAAACAAAATCCAATCCATAAATATGTGTGATTTTAAACTTAACAAAGTGAGAACATGAAAAGTGAAAATGAAGGGTGGGGGAGGGATTTCAGATGGAAGACAATGGATTTTAATAACAATCATTATAATAATAAAGATATTTTAATAAATGTAAAATGAAAACAAAAGAAGAGGAAGTGGAATGATCAGTAATTGATATATAGGTAAGGGAAGATGAGGAGTCAATCCATATGAGATTTATTTTTGTAAGTGATGGATGAAAGTTAATTTGGGACATGAACAAGTTTTCATAATAATATAGTAAAAGGTAAAGCTATGAAAGAAATTTTTTTTATAATAAATAAATACATAAAGCTTCTATTATATATTAGGATTTTTTTATTAATTAAGATATATTAATTTCAACATTAACTTCATGTACAAATTTATTTAGGATTTTTTGAAGATGCAAATATTGACATATAATTTGAAAGAGTATATATTAATAAATGTATAAAATTTAACACATTATATAATTTTAATGTTGTGTTATAAATTTCAAGAATTTGAACTGTGTAAATGTGTCAAGGGTAAATATGTCAAACCAAAGATCATTTGGGTATTAATGGATTTTCAAGAATTGGGAATGTTAAATATGTCAAGTGAATGTTTTTCATGGATTGATATTTTTATAGATAGTAATAAGTAGTAAGTATAGATGTATTCAATTTCAATTGGAGTATACATTGATGTTCATAATTGATGCCACATTGATGCCCAAGTATAATTCACCTCTTTTATAAGTAAATATATAAATAAATAATTTAAATAAAATGGGGTTATGCTTATTAAAAGAATCTTAACTAAAGATTTACCAAAAAATTAGGTGGGCTTACTTATTGGGGGGTGTACTTATTAAGAAAATCTACATGGATTTTTGACAATAAAATCCATTTAAGAGGGGCTTAATTACAATTTTGAAAGCACTAAAATAGAGCCACCCTAACAAGTATGACCCGTCAATATTAATGGGCCGGGTGAGTACGGCATGACCCGTTTGACATAGCAAACCGTTAGGGAGGCCCAAGTTCAGCCCTTCTGCATGCAAAGTTTAAAAATGTGGAAAAGCCTGTGTCAACTGGTTCGTCGGCCTTGACAGACCGTCTTAGTTGTACTAGTAAAAGTGGGATGGTTTGATCCATTGTTGTTTGGGACTTTATACTCTCAACTGTCCTTAAAAAATAAAAAATAAAATAAAAATAATTGCTCACATTCCAGCAGCCGTCGTGAATTTGAAATGGCCGCTGCTGCGCTGCATCAGAAAGTAGCTCTAAAAGTCATGCAGGCCAATCAATATTCGAGTCAGCACTGTCAACTTATTAAATACCTTAAACCCAATCGCTTCTGCTTTGGAATAAATCACAGCGAGATAGGTCAGACTCGTCTCAGAGAGGCCTGCATTTTTTTTCCCAGATTATCTTACCCTTTTTTGTGATAACTGATGAAGATCTTAATCCATCCAATTCATCTCCGCAACTCTGCATGCACTAATAACCATAATTCATAATTCTCAAAACAGAAGATAGCTTCTTTTTACGTGGATTTTCTTTGAAATCTCATTCACAACCCTTTGTCAGCATCAGTTTAAATAGATCACCTATAAAAAGTTTCATCCCTCCTTGATATGTTTTAAAAGAACAAGGAAAAGAAATCCTCTATAAACAAAATCCATAATGGAAAAAAAAAACATCCAACCAGGACCATTACTGTCCCTCTTGCTATAAACATATTCCAACTCTTAGTTTCGGTGCAATTTTACTCTATGCAAGGATGTTATAAAAAAAGAAGCAAAGCCATATTCAGCTTCTTACCATAAGAGGAAAACTATTTACCATCTTTGGATGAAGCAGAACAATGTCATGGTGGCAGCGGCCTTTCCAGCACGGAAACAACAGGATCAGGAACGAATATTGAAATAATTGAAATCATGGTGCCGGGCCCTCAGCTGTTTCAACCAGGAAGCAGCAGCCTTGCGGAGGGAAGCCATCATGTCCTTATCTGCAGTTTCAGGATTCGTCCACAACATTCCCTGCATCTTGTATGTTTCCAGTCCAAAGGAAGGAAGAGAGATGCTTCTTGTCCCATCACCCTTACAGTCCCCCCTGCTGACCCATGCATGAGAAGCATGTACATGCTTGCTCTCACCAGTGGATATAGTATCTGTGTAGGCACCAACATGAGACATGAATTACATTTGCAGAGAAGCATCTAAATGATGTGGGTTTAAGTTTCATACTATATGCAACACCAAAAAATTATCTATTGTGGCATTCCAAAAAAACGTGATAAATGAGTGAATAAAGGACATAATTGAATGAATCAGGTGGAACAGGAGCATATAAAGCAGACAACATGAAAATTTAACTAGGCACTCATGTGAAATAAATCCCTGAGCAGCTGCTCTCCAGATTAAAACCAGACCAGTTCTAAATACTCAGAAAAATAATTTTTCTCTGTCACTGTGATTTATGTTACTTTCACTGTATAAATGATATAAAAAAAGACCACATTTGTCAATTCCTTAAAAGAAGTAAAAACAATACCACGATGCACAAAGGTATAATTGATACTCCATGAACCCGGATACACGACATGCCAGACAAAAATAGGAAAGACAAAGCACAATGAATATGCAAAGATCCATATTGTTTGTGCATGCGTTTTTTTCTTCCTTTTTTTTTTCTTCTGATTTTAGTTACCAGTCTAGAGAAGGAAGTCCAATACCTCATAACATTTATAGAAAACAAAAACCAACAGGAGTGTTGAAGAATTTATGGTGGCTTAAAAATTTATTAACTAAAACTAATGGCATAAAAATTGCCTCTGAAGACAGAGAAGACAGTGGTGACAGTGTTTACATCAAGCAAAGCAAGCTCATGGAGAAATTATACATAATATTCACGACAAAGTGGCTCAATAGATGGTTCTTATATCCACCTCATTATGACATTTAGGACCTTCATTTCAAGGAGGATTTTATATTCTAGGAAATGATCAAATAAATGGTTATATTAAGCAAGCATTGTGTAGGAAAGAAATAGAGAGTCTGCGGTGCCAGGTTGTGATGATACACAAAGGTGGAAGAAAGAAATGCTAAAATATATTACTATTTTTTTTAGGACACAACCCCATTTACAGGGTCTTGCCATCCGTGCGCATTTTGATATTTGTAAAGATTGTACCTCATAATGAGGTACATACCTTTATAGAAAAAAATATGAAACGAATTGGATGGACCCATTTATAGAAAATGTGAATTTTCTAACGAGGTGTATACCTCATCTAAATTGGTTTATGTGACTATAGGCGGGGATCAAGATATATGGGACTGTAGGTGGGCCCTCTTCTTTAATACATGATCTTTTTTATATTCTTTAGTGAACACATGATCATATGGATTGCATGCCTAAACATCATATATTAATATGATGTGATTATAAGTCTTTAAATTCACAATTAAGTAATAATTGGATAGACAAATCAATGTAATGTCAACAAACATTTTTTTCCTAACAAGTAGAGGACCCAAAAAAAAATCTAATGTACTGAAGAAAAAACATCTATTTGATTTCTGAAATACCCCATAATTTGTGCCAATTCTGATTCTATACCGTTCATTTCACACACAAAAATACAAATGACCTAGATTTCCAAGATTTCTATAGTAACAATATAGGAAGACATGTAAATTACACGAAACAATGAATAGCATGCAAATATTTTTTGTCAATATCCTTGTCAGCTCCATAATATTTTGATTAACATTTTGCACAGAGATTAAATATTTTTTACAATTTCAAGGGCAATACACATGAAAAATGCAATTCCCATTTATTAAAACTACTTGATTTATGAATTTTATGAACAAAATTTACTATTTTTTAGCCCTTGATTCTAGCTCCATACATAGCCTAATGGGATCTGCTATTTGAACAGTCCACATAACCAGTTAAACATCTATATCTCGCATCATAAACAAGCAATTCCACCTAAAAATGCATCAGTAGTCTGAAATTTGATCCATATAATGAGAGTAAAGCTCAACGAAATGTAGTAGTTTTAGCAGTTCAAAAGTGACAATGTCAACATAAACGGGTTAACATAAAATAATATCAAGGATATCCATATCTTCTGACCAAGCAATTTATGTTTTTTCCAAATCAGGAACACATTTAAATGTCCAACTCATATTGTAATTCTATTCCACAATCACTGAAGATCAATTAGAGACTTTTCCACCAGAGAGCCTTTTCTACTTGTGCATTTATGCCTTTATATGCTTACTCTCATACATGTGTGCATGTCATAAGATTTAGAAGAGTGTCTGCGTGTATGTGGGCATGTGAATCTGAGAGAGAGAGTGAGAGTGAGATACCATTCACTTAACAATTTTTCTGGTACATTCCTAAGAAAATAAGAAGCTGAAAATTGCATTTTCAGTTGAGCTGAGTCTTCACATGTGAGTTGTGACTGGTGTACTCTAGGCCAGTTTTCTTCTTTTCACTCTCAAGAAAACATAACCTATTTCTTAAAGAAAATCAGGTTTCAGTCATTTCCAGGAATCTAAGAATAGAAGTTTATCATGTACCTTGAACAGACAATGAGAGTTTATGGAAGGTAAGGAAGCCGGTGGACAGGTCCCTCACATATCGAATGGTTGGAATCTGATAGATCGGATACCTGGTAAACAATGATGATCATTCATAAAGACAGAGCTCAAAATGAATATATATGTAAATATGTGTATATGAACATATGTATGTCCATGTATATGAGTACATACATATACATCCTACATCTATGGATCCACTTATCCATTTATGACGATTCCAACAGCTATGTCCCTGAAATCAGCCACTAATGCCCCACCTCAGCATCATTAGCAATAGTGGTTGCATGGGCATGACAAGGATACCTTGTGGTAAAATCCATTTTATGTGAACCACCTATTCAATTAATGTAAAAATGAAACCAAAAGTATATTCCCTCTCAAGAAACATCTCCCCAAGCTCAACCTTCTCTTCTATTACAGAGGCGCAAACTTTTGTGCAAAGTGTGATATGTTCCCAAATGAATAAATATATATCCAGCCTGTTTTTTGTCACAGTTTTAGCCTTCTGGGTATGTACCTTTATTTGAAAAGTTTAAAAAACTCCCATACAAGTGTAGATACCCTTGTACAAAGGTACAGGGCTAACAGTAAGGTTAAAAGTGGGGCCACGTGTATCAAAGATCTTCCCAAATAACACCTAATTTAGCAGAGGTCCCACTATATGGATCTGTCCTCACATTTTTCTGAACATTCCTTACATCATATCAGCAACTTTGGTGTCGTGTCAGTGGGAAATGAAATTATGAAATTGAACAAGGTGTACCGAAATGCGCTTTGTTTGTTACTCATTTAACTCATAATACCATTTGACACTAGTGGACCTCCAACGGAATAAAAAAACAAAACCTGTTGAACCCAATTGAAATGCCTCTTTTAACTCTATAAGCAGAAATGAAAAGAGCCCAATGCATTTCCAAATTAGCTAAAACCCTTTTGACTCATCGTAGAAGATGGGGGAAACGAGGATCTTTAGATGGTTATCCATTGACAGGAGTTATTAATAGATAAATGCAAAGAAAAAGAATTAAGCATACCACGCGACAGCCATCCAACTCAAAGGAGAAAGGTCCACACTCTTAAATGTCATCATTCCCGGATAGTCTTGAGCTAATTTATTAACCTGCTTAAAAGAAATATATATATATATTCAGATATGACGATTTCCAAATTAGAAAAAGTA
>CM060858.1:60069-97037 GCA_030737845.1 Acorus calamus | reverse complement strand
ATTTAGCAAAATTTGCAAAATTGATGTAGTTCATAGAAACCAGGCCCACACGAATAGGATTCACCAAAAACATTGATATACCTTATGGATAAAAGTTGTCCTCAAGAAAGGAGATAATGTCTCCTCATATTCCAGGTAGAGGTGACCATGATGATGGCCCCTAACGAGGGAATAGCCTTCCTGTCCAGAGCTTGAGTCTTCAGAGGTTGCATCCCAACTCTGGTTTGAGTCATTGCTGAGAGACCTTGACAGCTTCTCAGATTCGCTATCTTCACTCCACGAATCGCTCTCCAGCTGCCTCGTCTCACAGTTATTCCTAGTATATAAAAATAGACATAATAAATGCAACCATTTATCGACATAATCACAATAGTGATCACAGTTGTGTTATCTGTTGGGAATCAGATTGATCGGACCTACAACCCCTTGGTGGAAATATGGAATATATCAAAACTTTATAAAAAAAAAAATTTTCAGCCTTCAATTTTGGAAAGCAGGAGGTAGACCTTGGAATGGCAACAGAATTGTTGGTGTAGATTTGGATGGCAGAGAGATAAGGCACATAGTACTGCACCACAGACTCTCCGCTTTTCAGTAAGACTGGAACTCCAACTCCATAAGCGCTCCACTCATCGTAGGAGTCCCACAGATCCTTTAAAGTGAAGTATTCAATGGGTTCCTTGTCTAGCAGACGCCAGGGATCTTTTGGATCACGAAAACATGTCTGATTGTTGTGCGTCCACCGTTCACGAATGAAAATATGCCCCACAAAATCAGTAACTTTCAATTAATCATCTAAAAGATAACTGGTGATTAAAATACAAGTTCATATTCATAACTAATCTATTTATTTTTCCTTTTTTTTATTGGAAAAGCAGAAAGAATGCAGGTACAGAAATCCAAAAAGGATGAAACAGTAACTTCAAGCATAGCTCCTCCAACACACAATAGCCTTTTTTTTCTTATAAGTTCTGGAAAATGATACTAAAAAAAATGCATAATTGAAGGAGTGGTTCCAACTGATAAAAAGAAAAAGAAAGTGAAGAGAAAAACAAACCCCAAAAATCTTAATACAAGAAAAAAAAACAGATGAGTAACATAAAAGCGTTTTTAGTCTCAATCAAAACAGAAAGCCATAACCATATAAAAACAGTCACTTTTCTTTTTTATTTGCTTATGTGGGTTTTGGGGGGGGGGGGGGGGGGGGGGGTAAAATACAAGATTCCGGAAGACATAGGTAAGCACATTTTATATACAAAAAATGATTTTTTATATGGAGAAAAAAAAAACAGAAATCAATGACACTTCAAAATAATTATGTAAATAACTCTGCTAAAACGCCCAAGAAAAATCAAAGGTTTGGAGTGAATGAAAAAAATACAACATCGAAACGTTAACCAGAGTTAACCCTGAACAAGTGACAGAAAAGGGGGGCAGTACCTTGGGGAGGAGGTGGGAACGGACGGTGGGTGTCGTACAATCGAGGAAGCATTGAAGGTTGGAATGCCTGGACGACGACGAAGACGACTGGGAACCCATTCTCATCATCTTCAAATCTTTGGCTAACCGATCCCGATATATATCAATATTATATATATATATATAAGAAGAAGAAGAAAGGAAGAAGAAGGAGAAGAAGAAGAAGAAGAAGAAGAAGAAGAAGAGTGGATTAGTCTCTATCTGTGATGGAATCACTGAGGGAAACACACATACATCTCTCTATCTCTATCTTTCTCTATAACAATTGAAATCTCTTTAATTAATAAATACACACACACACACGGGCACACAGGTATAAGATTACAAGAGGATGAGGAGATACTGGATGGAATTTCTAATTGAGGCAGTGGGGATTGCTTTCCTTCTTTCTTTGTTTCTTTAAAAAAAGAACAAAATCAACCCCCATTTATAATTTTCATTGACAAAAGATTGAGACGAGCCCCACCCTTAAATATAATAAATCTAGAAGGAGAGATGGCTGACTTTGGAAACGATTGTTGAAGTTATAATTAATGGAGGAGCAGGGGAGGAGGACAAAAAGAAGGGAACTGACTGACTTATTGAGTGAAGATTTGAAGAAGTGAAGCGTTTCTTATTCTCAGGAAACGTGTTGATCCGTTCCCACTCACAATCCTTTCTGGTTACTCTCCAGTCCCTCAATTCAACCCCTCGCTTTGTCTTTTCGATTTTGTATTCTCAGAAAATAACAAATAAAACTGAAGAAAAATAAAAAAAAAGCCTAATCGACCGTTTGTTGTTATTAAAAAAAGAAGGGATTTTTACGGTGAAAAAATATTGTCGTGTGAAAGGAAAAGTGGAGACTCGAGGGAGTGAGTGACAGACAGTACGATGGGGATAAGGTCAAGGTGACATGTAATTGAGAGAGAGAGAGAGAGAGAGAGAGAGGGAGAGAGAGTGTGTCCGAAAGTGACAGAGAAGACGGTGAGTGGCAAATAATGTGTCGAGGCAGGCAGAGTAGTTCGGGACACCTTGCAATTGTACTCTCCGTCTCTGGGTCCTAACCGTATGTTTTTTATTTGTTTTATTTTGGATCAATTAATTTCTGACTTTCTTAAGTTATTTCTAAGTTCTTCAACCATCTTAATTTGTTTTAAAGTCATCTAATTAGTTAAAATATTATTTTCATGTCCTTTCATTCAACAAGGGTTATCTTTTATCTTGTTTTTTTTTTTTCACTCATGCTTTATCTTTTATATGTGTTCTCCTTTCTTTCTTATCAACATTGACAGCAACCCCTCATTTTCAATGCGCGGCCTCCGTTACCCTCTCCCTCCTATGATTTTTTTCATCTCATCTTAATAATGTATCATAACATATTAACAATGTATCCAAACATGTTAACAATCTACTCATACCTATTAATAATGTAATCAGATTTGTTAATGGTGTACAAAATCGATTAAAAAAATAGATAAAAATAAAAATATTAAAAAGACTAGAAATGATAGACAATGAGATTTGAGAAGTTAAAAAAATAAATTGAAATATTTCAAAAATTAAAAAATAATTCAAGGATTCAATATAACTTAGGGTGCGTTTGGTTGCGCGATTGCGCTGCGATTGCGATTACAGGAAGCTGCGTTTGCAATCGCGCAACCAAACAGTTTTGTAATCGCAGTTTTAAACCCAGCGATTGCAGGCAAATAGTGCCAAAAAGCTGCGATTTCAAAAAGCTGAGAAAGTGAGCTTCCTGCGGAATCAGGTTTGCAATCGCAGATTCCTACAGAATCAATTTTGCAATCGCGCAACCAAACGCATCCTTAGAATTGATTTTGATTTTTGAATTGACCGGAAAAAAAACACCCCAATTCTCCTACATTTACATGCGGAAGCCACGTGTCGAACGGGCTAGCTTTCGGCCTATAAATTTTCATAAATACCGAATTGTACGTGGCGCTGCTACGGTTAGTGGAAAAGGAGGCGTCATTTGAAAGGCTGTGTATACCACTCGGTACCTATATCCATTTTATAACAAGTGTGTGGAGAGAACAAATTAATTCATTTTATATCAAAAGAACTTCTCGTTTTCATGGGATAATTCGAGATTTTTATGTTTATTGAAGAATGCATTTACAATAATACATGCGTGATATTTGATGTTTTGTGACATTAATGAGTGCGCTAAAGATAATTATTTTTTTCAACTTTCTGAATTCTTTCATTTTATTAGGAAATCAATGAAAAAAAGAGAAAAAAAAGGAACAATCCCTAATCTCCCCTGGAGGGGAGGATGCAATGGATTGACCACAACTTTTTGGAGAACAGAATTCAAAACTTTTTCAAATTTTTTTTCCTGTTATGTCATTAATTCAAAATTCAAAAAAGTAAGCCAACACAGTTAGAATAATTCAAATTAATGAATTACTTTAATTCTACAAAATTTATAGTTAAATATTTTAAATGAATTTATTCTATATTTTTAAATTATTTGCTAGATTCAAAGTATATATTTTAATGTAATTGCTAGGTATAGTTTGGAAAAAAAATTGTAATTGCTAGGTAGATAATTATTCAATATTTCAATGCATATATTAGATACATATATACTAGGTTCATGTATATTAGCATGGTTATTTATTATACGTTTATGTATATACTTATGCATACAGAGTTTAAATTAGATAATTGAGATAATAAATCTCCATTATATTTATTGATTTATGCTTGTATTTTTTGTGTTGAACCATGAGTCTAATCAATTGAGAGGATGAATCTTTTTTCAAAAAAAAAAAAAAATTGAGAGGATGAATCTTAATAATGTATACATACATGCATGCACATATGGTGATCGTGGAATTTGAACTCAAGACTTCCTAATTATAACTCAGATTATCAACTCTAGTGTTTGGGAACCAAATTTTGGTGGAAACACACCACCTTCATTTTAAATAAGATATATGCATTAGGGAGAATTAAGATTATGGTTGAAAATGTACAAATTTTGGTGGAAACACACCACCTTCATTTTAAATAAGATATATGCATTAGGGAGAATCAAGATTATGGTTGAAAATGTACAAATGTTAAAAGAAGACGTGACATGATCATTTTAAAAGACAAATATTACTGGTTTGAATCATCTCACGTAAATTATCATTGAATCGCCTTTTTATGACCTAAACCACATCTAGCCCTCAACAAGGTTTTATATATATATATAAAAAAGTTATTCTAACACAGTTTCATTTTTTTAACAATTATTTTGTTGTCTTTAACACTTGAAAACTAGGATCTGAAATTAAAAACTAAATATTTAAAAACAAAATGAGTTTACAATTTATCTTTAGACAGCGTTTGGTTGCATGATTGGACAACTTTTGCATTCGCATGAAGTTGCTTTCTGAAATAGTGTAACCAAACAGTTTTATTGTAACAACTTCCTACAAAAAGATTTCAAGCCAATAATGTCTAACAACTATGATTTTCAAAAGCTGGGGAGGGTAAACTTCCTACAGAATCAATTTTAAAACTAAAATTCTTACAGAATCAGTTTTGTAATCACACAATCAAACGCACCCTTGGTTTGGTAAAAGAGAACATCAGAAGTTTGTTGGAATGGGTAAAATCTACAATTAACAGATGCGTAACATTGTGTAACCTCCGAAAGAAAAAAAACCTTAGTCCCCGTTTGGATAGCGGAATTGAGTTATTCTGGATAGATAACTATGCCAGTATAGATAACAAATCTACATGAATAAGAGATTTTCTGTTTAGTTGTGTTTTTTTTTATTCTCATTGGAAAAAGTAAGAATAAAGGTTGAGTTGTTTGGTTGATAAATAATAAAATATAAATAAAGTGTAAAAAAAATTGATTTGACATGTGAGCTCTTTGATGTATAAGAGGTGTTGATAGGTGATTTGATGTGATAAGATGTAAAAAATTGATTTGACATGTGGGCCCATGAGAATAGATAAAGTGAGTATAACTTATCATAAGGGTTACTTATAATTGTTATACTCTCTTATACTCGTTTAAACTGACTTAGTAATACCAAATTATACCCTGCAAATAAACAACAATTTTCTATATCCATTCTTATACCACCCTTATACTACCCTTATACTCGTTTATTCTGTTTCCCAAAAGAGGCTTAGAGAAGACCTATCTTCATGATTCCTATTTATAAACCATCAAACAAATAATTCGCATGATTGACATGAATGTCTTGTACCGTTCCAAGCATGTTGAATACGCATCTTGTGATGACGCTAGCAGCGTGGGCAGGACATGTGACTTAATTATATGCTTCTTCTTTTTTGTAAAATTGTACAGGCGCAGCCCTCAAATAATCTTTCTCCGCTCATCTTCAGTCAGAATAAATATATCGTGTTGAATTACATATCCTAATAGAAAAAAAATGTTAAAAAATGCTAACAAATCTATTTATAACAAATGTTAAAAAAAGTCAATGGGTATATACTTCACTGCAAGGTACATAAATCGTTGAAAGGTTACCGAGATGCAACAAGTGTGCGTCTAATCCCACCTTGCAATTTTCTCATCCCACCTCTTCCCTAAACTCACCAACCTTACATTTTCTGATACCTAATCCCACCATTCTTTATATATCAAACAAAGAAACCTCTTATCCCACCACTCCCTACTCTTTCACATATTTTGTCTCCTTTTTTTCCTTCCCTCTTCTTTTCTCCTCTCCCTCCCTGCTGATCTTATCGTGGCCCTGCTGCCGTAGTGACTTCCACCATAATCCGGTTGCACTGCCATCCTTTCCAGTAGGTTCATCCGTGTCGAACATCTGTCTGCGCCGTATCATCATCACCACAACCCGCCTATGTCAACCATTATTTCTTATTCTTCAAAAATCATTTTAACAATAATCTCATTGTTTATATCTTGTTCTTAGGGCTTATGAAAACTAAAATGTTGATTAAAAGATTGGTTATTCCTAAAAAAAAGAGTTGTAAATAGGGTTTTGGATAGAAACCCCCAAAACATGTGTGTGAATGTCGACTTTCTTTTGGAATCTTCATGAATGTAATGAGATGTTGATAACTTGATATGTATGGTGAAGTGATGTACTGTTATTGGTCTTTGGTGATTGCACGAGTGTGAACTTTGTGAATGAAACAACATGCTGACCCACAACTTCTGGAAATATGGATCGACAAATTCAGCGTCGACCGCACCACCTCAGGTCAACAGAACATCAATCAACCCTTCTTTGCAGTTGTTGACGGAAGCACAGTCGAACAATAACATTCCAAAATTTGAAACACTATTCGACTATAATTAGGGTGATGAAGCCAAGCCTAATATGTTCTGAATATATATATATATAAATAGAAAAGAGGAAGACAGATAAATAACACTATAATTGGGGTGATGAAATTTCATGTCATGCTTGCCCTTCCAATTTGGATTTGATTTGCATGTTAGAAAAAGAAGATGATTGAGAATTTAATATCTGTACTTGGAAGGTGATGAGTGCATGTGACTAATCACTTATATTCAGATGTTCGGCTGATGAAGACAGAGCAAATGAAAAAAAAAGACTATATTTATTTCCTTCATTGGGTGTTTGGTTTAGTGGGGGAGTGATTTTTTTAAAAAAAATATGGCTATGTGAATGTGAATGTGATTGTGTAAGTTTATTGTGGTGGTGAAATTATACTTAGTGTCTTTTAAAATTTGATTAAACCATATGGTATCTATGTTTTTTTAATATACAGTTCGACACTTTTACAATCGAACAAGGCCGCCCAAGTCGACAAACCAACTGTCGAATGTTATAAAAGCGGGTTGACAGATTTCTTGTCGAATGTTGTAAACAGTGATCGACATAATTATTGTCAAATGTTTTAAATAATGGTTGACAGAGACAATTGTCGAATGTATCAAATAAAGGTTGACAGAGTGACTGTCGATCGTTCTAAAGAAAAATTAACAGAGTGATTGTCAAATGGTTGGTGGGATTAATGAGGTTCAAATTAGTTCTATAAATGAATTTTTTTGTTTTTTAGGTTTGTGGGGAGAGGAACTGGTTGGTGGGAGTAGATGTGCCCATGCAACAATGCTGATATATATAAAGAAAAGGTGAATTTTTTTGGAATCTGGCAGTGCCACACACTAACTAGATACCAGGGGTGCATTGGAGTAAACAAGAAGCCTTTCTATTGACACATAAATTTGGGCCTTTTTTTTCTTCTTTTCTCTACCCCCTAACCACATTTCGCTACAGGTCGCTATCGTTGATGTCAAAAACCAGACAAAGATGAGTACCAAAACATATGTGCTGGTGGTTGGGGGAGGCATTACTAAGTACTGCCCTTAGGAGATGGATTGTGACCTTCCAATCCGCATGATATATATATAATAACAATTCTTGACATTCACCTGCCTTTCTAGAAAGGAAAAAACATGACAGCCGTGATACAAGGGTTAGATTTTTTTTTTCTTTTTTTAAGGGGACCACAAGAACCAAGTGAGCAAGTGAAAAGTACAGCGGATGAATGAATCACCAATGGAGTCATAGATTCAGTCAGACGCTGGCTGCACATCCAAGCGGAGATCTATCTATCCAGATTCATTCACAGAAAATTCTTTTCCAGTCAAGTAATAAAGTCCATTACATCTTCGAATTACCCCAATCTCAGTGCAACTACTGAAAAAGAGAAGGCCAGCCAGAGTACCATCCAACTAGTGAGACTCATAATGCCCAATCAATATCATAGGGGACCAGCATGGTCTATTTTAAGAACCTTAAATTTCAACCAGATAGTGCCATCAATACCCCACCCGATCACAAGTGTACGTTCTTCCAAGATGTGTTACCAACCATGTTCATCCATTTAGACCTATATATGTTACGCCCTAAAGTGGCCAACTTTAGAGAGCAACATAATTAATATCAAAAGTCCACAAGACTTAGAAGAAAAGATACTGAAGCAAATAGATATAGTAAAATAAGAACACAGCGGAAGCATACAACTTAACTCCAAGGCCAATAAAGGCCGAATAAAAAGAAATATACGTAGAGCACAAATTGACAACAAATTTAAGTCATGTCAGAGCACTAGAATAGTTGCCAACTGGTTGACAAGTGAAGAGTTATACAAAAAGAACACCCACCAACACTAACACAAAAAAAAAAACAGAATGGGATGATGACAGCTCTAACTGGTGCCCAACGTAGTACGTCCTCAAGTTGAGCCACAACTTTAAACACCCCGCTCACGTGGGCGCATGATAGCCACCCTGCTCCGTACCTGAAATAATAATTCAGCCACAAAGAAAGAGTGGATGAGCGATGAAGCTCAACAAGTACACAACTCAAATCTCGCCCTTACAACAAAATAATCATTGTTACAAGCATAAATTAACTACTATGTAGTGTAAGGAACCATACAACTCCCCCGCAATACAAGGGTCATACATGAACACATAGATCAAATGTATAGAATTAAGAAGAGTTCCAAGATGCTATACCAACCACATCCCTGATGTCAGTGTAGGGGGCTCACTATCGTCATGCCAACCACATCCCTGATGTCAGTGTAGGGGGCTCATTATCATCATGCCAACCACATCCCTGATGTCAGTGCAGGGGGCTCACTATTTTCATGCCACAAATTTAATATATAACATGGATATAAGCTTGACATTTAATATTACCCATTCTACCACTCTAGGCAAGTCTCTATCACTTTAGGAAAGAAATATCATGTTTATACACCTACACAATATCAAGCTTCTAACCACCCTAACGATCAATACTAAAATTCCAAATCACACGTGCATAGACATAGACATGAAAGCACATTGCAAACTTAAACATATACTCCTATTAATCATTCGAACACAGTAAAAAGTTATAGAATGGACATGTCATCACATGACATTAATTATAGATTATTAACTAAATCTAACCGAATTCAAGTAATAATTATTACTAGACATGAAAATGCTATATTAGAACAAAGATGGAAATAAACAACTAAAACTACTCAAAAGACTTCTTGGAGAAAAGCTTAACTTAGCTAGGTATAAAATCACTACAAAAAAAAACCCAAGAGTCTTTAATTACTTGAAAACAGTTCACCCAACAACCCAACCTGTACACCACTTTCCTCCATGAACCAACCATGCATTTTGTTTTAAAGCTTGCAAGATGAAAGTCAAAATGCAATAATGAGAACATAAGAATCACAAACAGTGGCTTGGGTAAACATAGCTCAACCCATTCCCAAATTTTTAACTATGACAATTCAACAACATAACCCATGTGCATTCATGTTAAATCCCATTCAATGTATCAAACACAGCATAATGAAAACAATACATGGGGAACATTCATCCTTCCCAAGCTCATCAAAACCATGGAATTAGAGAGAGGGAGAGAGACCACTCACATTTTTATAAAGAACTCATTAGACACATACATGCTCTAAAGGAGAAAGAGTGAGAGATGATTTATGTACTCACAAACAAGCAAGAATGCTTGGAAAGGAAACAAGTGAGGAGGAGGGAATGCCCTCGGACCGCCGCCGCACCAAGCCGGCCCCAAATCAGCCACCTTGACGCACGGCCCAACCACCACCAACCTCCGATCTAGATGAAAATGGGTTTGAGTGGAAGAGGGAGTGATGGTGAGCAAGATGTGACAAACGGATCGAAAATCCAACGGTTAGATTTTTGTAGATCTAAGTTTGAATGTTGATGTAAAAAGGGTTTTGAAAAGAAAAGTAAAAGAAGACTCACCAAGAAGAAGAGGTGCTTGAGAAGAAAGTGTTAATTGGAGAGAGAGAGAACTTTTTCTCACATGTGGGATGTGTTGGGTAAAATGTCTCCATTACCCCCAACTAAAACCTAAGAGACTCAAATACTTTAAATGGATGGGGAACATGCATAACCTCACTAATTTCTAACATAACACATAAACTAATTAACAATTAAATAAATACCCTAGCTTGACCCATAAAACTAATAATTGCATCTCAACACTTAAACACAAGTATAAATCCATGAATAAAAATTATTTATACTAATTAAATGACACAATCATAACAATATATATCTGAAATATTGAACATACACACAGCCTATGATTACATAATCACACTGTATGGAGAATAGAAATTAAGAATATGAAATTTAACCATTTCAATCAGCAATCATAATCTTCTTTAGGAGTATTATATTATTTTAATCAGTCATGCTTAGATTTTACAAATTCAATCACAAGAAGTCGTTCCATACAAGTAAACAGAGCAGTCATGACAAATTATAATGCACCAAAATTCAAAACAATGTGCAGAGCAGTCAGCTGTTACATGACTAAAACAGAGGAATAATTCAAGAATTCCTTATGCAGACATTTAGCAATTGATCACTCTTACCAGTTACCAAAAAAAAAAATCAAGTCCTTGTTTACTTTCGACCAGGCAACACTGTAAGCTGAGGAAGAGTAAGATTCAGAAACAATTAATTAAAGGAAGTGCATTAGGTAAGGCTAAAAACATGGCTGAAGATTAAGTTGAACCAATAGTCTATCAAAATATGCCAGGCCCTGGATTTTTTTTTTAAATCCCAGTATAATACACTAGCTTAAACTCCAATTTTGATATATTAGAGGACCATACACACACAAAAGAGGTGAAACTTGTAACTAGAGCAATCCATTTTTAAAAGAGGCAATGGTTTTGCCATAAAAGATTGCACAACATTTGATAAGCATTGACAAATTCCTGGGAAGTCAAAACCAAGACAACTCATTTCCAGAGGGTGCAAGCACATACAAGACAAATTGTACATTATTATTATAATTAAATACCTTCACAGGTAGGATAAAAGAAGATGATAGTCGGAAAGAGACCATAAAATGATCAATAATGAATCAGAACTACAGACAGAACTGAAACACTGCCTTTTAACAGTCAGTTGTTTTTTTTTATAAAAACAAAACCCCACAAGATGGGAGTATAACTGGCATTTAAACATTTTGTCAGTATGAAGATATGACATGGTACTGAATATTATCATAAATGCAATTTATTATTTATACAAAAGCTTTCCTGGAGCTCTATATATAGACGATACTGAAAGAAATATTAAATTACAAATGCTTAGTGGCCAACCCACTGTGTTAGATTAATTTTAACCAACATTAGGTAACCTATGGCCTTTTCATCTCGTTATACAATGGCACATTTCTTCAGTTATGGTCATGACAGGCCGGATCTGAATTGAATTGATCCGTCAAAGACAGAAAGTCATATATCAACTTGATATTCTAGGCCCCTAAAAAATCCTTCGATATTTTAAGAGAGCAACAGAGGATACTAGATGTATACTCTCTCTCAATAAAATGCAGCACGTAGACAGATGATCAGCCATAATGAACTCTAAAGGATAAATCTTGGAAGAAGAAATAACAGAGTCAAATGGATGGTTCCTATTTGTGTTAAATGAGAGAAGGCAAAAAATCAGAATATATGACTCACTTTGAAAAGCTGGAATATACGATACCCACCACAACACCCCACACCCCCCCTCACTTCCAAGCACTATTGAGTATTGAGGTCTTTAATCCTTATACGCAGATAGTACAGTGTCAGGGTTCAAATTATCAATATAAATCATGAATCATGCACAATACCTGTATGCCTTCTAAACCAAGATGATGAACATCAGTGCCTCAACTCTCCGATATAGAATTCATCAACCATATCGAATACCCGAGTCGCATGTTGTGGCCTTCAACGCAGATATGATGGAAGTCATTTATAGAGGGAGATTAGGTAAATTAAAAAAATGATACACATTTAAGTCCAGTGACTAGTTATGTCTATTCAGAAAATTGACCAAAGTACAGTAGAATCTACAAAACATAGAATAGTCATGATTCTCATCAAAATTCTAATTTGATGAGCCGTTCATCTGACTGCCATCAAATTGTCATGAATTACTAAAGCATCTTATTCATTCATAAAAGGATATATATTTTAACAGATACTGGCATCAGCTAGATTCTCAGATTAAGAAACAGGAAACAGAAATTAGAATATATAAATTATCTTCTAAGTATATCATGAGGGGGGGATTCAACTTCTTGCATGTATAACAATCAACAGTGAGAAAAATCAAAATATACATCTGCATTGAAACTTGTCTATTCATTTCTTTTCTAAAGTAAAGTAGTTGTTTGAGGAAGAAATATCCAGAAATGAAATTTTGTTACACATATATAACTGTGAGAACATAGACCAGCTCTTTAGTAATTGTGATGTCTGTGTCACATATTTGATGAACATTGATAGTTGAAACCAGTGAAGTCAATGACAATACTACACATGATGAAATAAAATCCAATTCCAAATTTTTTGAAACTCAAAACATGAACTTTTGTGACTGACTTTCTAATACCCTAATATTAAATATTTAAGAAACAGAATCAATTCATTACAGACATTGGACCTGATAAAATGGAATATGGCTCCCAAATTATCGGTCCACGATGCATCTTATACATGTGTCCCATATTCTCTTGTATTTGAGCCGACACCGTGGGTGTACGAGGTTTTTAATTTTCATAGCTCACACTGAAACATGAAATAGAGCAGATCTGATTTACCATGTCATCAATTTGGAGGTCTATATGGATGAATGGAGGAGCAAGCTAATCATGAAGCACAAATAATAAGATGAGGAAGACCATATGACCATCAAATGGCTAAATAGTATGGATTTCTGATAAATAAACAGAATTTATGAAGTAAATGTCCTACTTGATGGAATAATACTACACGTGTAATAGGTGATTTATGGAAAATGCATACCCATAAAATCCCTCAGATGAATCATCACCAGCATGCCTTAGTATCGTGTCACCACCAGGATGTTCCTCCACGTAAGGGGTAACATCATATACCTAGTAAGAAATGAGATATAGATCTGTAAGCATATTGCTTAACATACTTGCACAGTCTAGTAAACTATCAAAAATCAGCAAAATGAATATGACCTTGTCTTTTATGATAATCCAACAATCAGTTTTTATATTGTGTAGAGAGACCTCAGCCTTTGTGTATAATTTTGATGCCTGCATACAAGGAAAGTGCAAAGGAAACTTTAGCTCTCTGTCATAGTAACCAAGTGTTACTTCTTCCTTCTCCAAGAAAACCAATCTCTTGTAGGGCAACCACCTTAGTTTTCTTTTCTTTCTGCAGTATACTGAGATACTTGCCCTCTAACAGCTCTGTTCTACATTGCTATCAACTAAATAATTTATCAAAAGAACATCATGGTTCTGCCTTGAAGATTGATTTTATTCTTTCTTGAAAAAGCAGGAGAGAATATAAATTTAATCTTCTGGCATTTGACGGACGTACATGGATGAGGACAATCAGATTGACCGGCTAACCTCAACATTCACACAAATGCAGATATATGTAGGGTAACTTGGAGTGAGTGATTTTAAGGAAATATAGATGAACCAAAGCATCTCGGATACCTAAAGCAGTGATGAGGATCAAAATTAATAAATATTAGACCATCTGTCAACTTTGGTTATCTACTACATATCCAATGTACTATGTAGTAGATGACCAAAGATGAGTGCATAATAAAGAAAGAAATATATGACAGAACACAGATGTAAACTTGAACTATCAAAAGAGTGTACCTTGCGAGGAGGAGGTTGCTGAATGGTTTTGGCCACTGCAGCAGAAGATGAAAAGAATGGGGTGAAAATCAAACAGTTAATGAAATCAAAGAAGGAATTCATATATGGTAATGTGTATACCAGGCTTGGAAGCTTTGGGGCCAAAAACAAGAGCTCCCACCAGGAAGCAAAAGATGAGAGCGAGTACAATCACCACCATTTTCTCAAACACAGCTCTTCTACTGGACTTGTTTAATAACAATGCACAAACCACTCAATCAATTAGACATTCAGTTTCGGAACCAGCCAAAAGGGAACAAAAGAAAGAAAGGGGAAAAAATAAGACCGTTATTTAAAAAGTGCAGCTATTGGTTTGATCCAAAGAAGAGAAAAAATGATCAAACCATTATATACTTTTCGATGGAGAGAGAGAGAGGGGGGGGGTGGTGAGTGTACCAGAGAAAAAGAGAAGACTCAAGTCCCTCCCGCCCAAGCGGTGATCCTCCTCCTAGTCCTATTGCGACGGCTGCGGATTTTCTTCTTTGATTCGATCTGTTCTATTCTACTTTCTGATTGTGAGTGTGGGGGGACGCCTTTCAAAACAGCACCACCAATAAGGCCTCCTCCAATGTGATGAATCTGCATCCACCAAAGCCCAGCCCGTCATTCAAACTATAAGTGGGCCGGATTTTAAACAATCGGGTTTATAGACATCCATGGTCGGAATGCTCTCCCCGTCCACGCTGCCTATACGAGTGTGATGACGGACGCACACTTCATCCATTGCTCAACTAACTTTTCTGAATCGATCGATCACCACCAAACCATTGTCTATCGTCATGCATCCCCCCATCTCATCCATCCCTTCCTTTCCATATGCATATAAAGGGTAAGCCGGAAAGCAGTTGAAACAGATAAATTGTTAAACTAACATATATATATATATATAATAAAGGCGGTGTTTGCGTTATTAATTAGTGATGGCGGTTGTACTGCTTTCAGGTTCCACGTTGGTCGTAGAGAGCAGGCAGATGGTCCATGAGCACTCCACCACGACGCCAAGAGATGACATTGAAGTCATCGTCCCTCCAGCTGCTTCAAATTAATATTAATAATGCAAGCGGCACCCTTGATCAGCTGCTGGGTAAGGGATCACCATCAACATTATTGCATAACCTCTCCTTCTCCAGGAGGGGACTCAGCTTATGGATCCCATCTGTCAACAAGGAGACAGTAGTACATGAATGTGATAAGGTGGACATGCATGACTTGGCACCGGAGATGCCTACAAATATGAAGGTGTGCACAAACGCCGGTATATGCTACATGAAGAAGCTGGTGTGCCCCCACATCTGCGGCGGTGGATTGGTGCAGAAGAAGCACGTCGTCCAAGGGACAGGGAGCTGCGTATTCGACTGCCACAAGTGCATCGCCCACTGTTAGGGAGCCACATTTGTCAGTTTTATTAGATAATATTCGTAGCCTTTTAATTAGCTGGGTATACTAGAACAATAATAATGAGTGAGATGCTAGCATTAGCGGGGAGTGCTTGTTAATTTCTCTCCATTTTTTAGGTTTCTTTTTTCTTTTCAATTTAAGTTTCTTGTGCCTGTTAATCCCAAACGCCTTTTAATAAATAAAAGTTAATTACCAGCACCACAGATAATATATGAATCTGACACAGGATGTGCTTGTTATTCATTTAACATACACACGAAAATGCGTGAAAATAAAATCAATAAATAAAACCCACTCCATCAAAACCTGTTGGATTTTGAATAATTAAAGTTTCAAGAGTACAATTATATTGAGATTAATCACCTATTGAAGGAATTAAAAATATGTAAAATTTTGCTTGGCCGTGCCCTTCTGAGTCCCTGGTGTAAAGGCACAGTCCGTTTGTCTATTTCAAGATATTTAACAATATTAATATGATAATTGTTTCATTTATGCAGGATACAACTAAATGGACAATTGATAAATATCTTTACACACAAAATGTATGTCTCCCTCATCACCTAAATTTCGTTATTTGATTATTGGTTGTGGTTCTTGCTGTTGATTACAAAGAAAATATAATTGAACAAATGCTTCAATTATATTACCACTGAGAATTTATTAATACGTCGACTCTAAATACTCAAGAATTAATGGTTCGTTCATGGAGTCTGACAAAAACTGTGGTCGTTTTTCTATGCATGTGTGATGTGTGAGAGGCACGGTTACATGCATCTAGAAGATGACCATATATAACACCCAACTTCAATGACCAGTGGTACCATAAGGCACTGTTTGGAAACATGTGAGTGTTATTTTTTCTCTATTTGGAAAAATACCTTTTAGGTAAAAAAAATTTATAAAATAATTGTCTATAACTTTTAATTAAGCTACATTTTTTTTCTGTTGAAAAATGAGTTTAAAGAGCTCAGATTTTGACAAATAGAAAACAGGGAATAAGTCTCCCGCCCACCCTCCCCGGGTTTGGGTTGATACTTGATAGTTCAATTCAACCACGCAACGCCCACCCACTCATCCCTCCTCTATATTTGATCCCGATCGGTATTTATTTGACGGAGAAATAAATCTTTTTTAATAACATCATATAGGTTAGACGCACAATCTTTCATAATCATATTAAAAAAATTTGAGAGATCTGATATAATTTGAATGGACGGTTAACAAACTGCACCACCCCCTCAATGAGCTAATAAATTAAAGACGCTCAAGTGCCCTGAATGATCGAAATGTGCGTCGTTTTTTTTTTATAAAAAAAATGTTGATATCACGGAGAGCAATTACAAGTGTGACGACGAAAAAGGAGAGGAGGGGGGTGTGTTGCATTAAAGGATTCACCCAACATCCAACAGACTCTTTTAATGAGACCTAACTAATATAGGGGGAGGGTAGAGTGAGAGAGATTGAACATTACTCCATCTAATCTACAGCATTCCATGATCCCATCCCAACGCACTGTTGCTGCTTTAAATAAAAAGTGGAAGAACAGATAAGGAACGACGGAAGTACTGCAAGCAACAGAAGAGAGAAAAAAAAGCGTCTTCAATGGTTTGATGAAAATAGAAACCCGTCCCTCTGCTCCTCCTTATTTTTATCATTCTTTCTTTCGTTCGTTGTGTTCTTCCTAGGCATCATATTCTCATCAAACCAACAAGCCTCTCAGATTTACGTCTTGCATGTACTCCTCATCCCCTCTTCAACGGCTACTCCACACACAACACACCTCTTAAAAATACGTACATATCCCAGCCCCTATCTATCCCTAGCTCTATCTCTCTCTATATTATTTTAATACAATATTTGTTACCTACTGATCAATTCATCAGTAAAATAAGATCAAAGATACATATTCCCCTCCCCCTCATGCATTTTACATTATTGCAAAAGCACAAATTCTCCTCATCCCTTTCAAACTGAAACCCCGTACAGTAGTGGTCCAATTTGTGTGTGCTTGATTATATTGCAAGCTGAGCCCGTGTTAAACATACGCATTGAGCTAGAGAGAGAGAGAGAGAGAGAGAGAAGGGAGGAGGATGAGAAACTCGTCGTCGGAAGCGGCGGGGCAGGTGATGATGGAGATAGAGGCGGGTAGACCTGGTGGGAACGGTATGGTGGTTGGCGGGTTGAGCCCTCTGAGCGAGACCCTTTGGAAGGAGAAGACCAACACGGAATTCATAGGGGACGTCTCGGCCAGGCTCACCTGGAAGGACTTGACGGTCACTGTTACGCTTAACAATGGAGAGACGCAGAAGGTACTCGAGGGACTCACTGGCTACGCCGAGCCAGGTTCACTCACCGCACTCATGGGTCCGTCCGGGTCAGGTAAGTCGACCCTGCTTGACGCACTCTCAAGCCGTCTCGCCACCAATGCCTTCCTCTCTGGAACCATCCTCCTCAACGGCCGCAAGACCAAGCTCTCCTTCGGAGCCGCCGTAAGCCCTCCCACCACCACCACCATAGTCAGTCTCGTCTCTGCTTTTTACCTTTTCTTCTAAATTTGGGTGATCTGATGATTACAGGCATATGTAACACAAGATGACAACTTGATTGGCACTCTCACGGTGAGGGAGACTATTATGTACTCGGCTAGGCTACGTCTCCCGGACAAGATGCCATTGTCGGAGAAGAAGGCCTTGGTGGAGGGAACGATCATAGAAATGGGACTTCAAGACTGTGCAGATACGGTGATTGGGAACTGGCACTTGCGTGGGATCAGTGGAGGGGAGAAGAGGAGGGTCAGCATTGCTCTTGAGATATTGATGAGGCCCAGATTGCTCTTCTTGGATGAGCCCACCAGTGGTCTTGACAGGTCATTCCCCACAACTCTCCTGTTTTTTTTTTCTTCTTCTTCTGTGTATCTTCTTCATTTCTACTTGTCTTAGTTCTGTTACCCCTGATGTACAGTTGTACATTTGGATTTGTTCTCTTTCAGCTTCCTAGATAATACTGAACCTCATATTATGTCTAGACTTTCCTTGCATAATCATTATAATTTATGTCTTCTCTGTTCTGTACGCCTTAGTTGTAGGCCTAGAATGTTTGTTTTTTTTTTGTCCACTTGTATTTTTCTTCCTCCTCTTCTTCTAGTAAGAAGGTGTGCACCTCTACTTCCAACCTGTTTCAATTGGCAGAACCCAAAATTCAATAAATCTGTTATGCTGTTTTTAACCTCTTTGGTGGAAAGAATAGCTATGTTGAACTCTCCCTGGTGTTGCTCATTAGATTTGATTCAAAATACTACTGATGTAGTTCAAATTAATTTTTTGCTTGCCTATACAATTTGTTAAATCTATTTTTGTTATTCTGTTTCCCACATTCCAAGTTAACTATTATTTGCTCAATTGCATTCAATCTGGTCTTCTACAAAGTGAAGCCTGTTAAACAAGTTACTCTCTTTTTTACATGTTTTTTCCTTCATGTCTCTCTGTTATAGTGTTCCCTTCTTTTTAGTTGGTGTGGAGTTCAGCTCTTGCTGTTGTCTAATCTAATTCCCTTTTGCAGTGCCTCAGCCTTTTTTGTGACGCAGACACTGCGTTGTTTGTCCAGAGATGGGAGAACTGTCATAGCATCAATCCATCAACCCAGCAGTGAAGTCTTTGAGCTATTTGATCGGCTATACTTGCTTTCTGGAGGCAAAACTGTTTACTTTGGCCAAGCTTCTGATGCATACGAGGTAAATGGCATGGCTTAGTCTGATTTTGATTTCAAATATAAAAGAAATGCCCTGACTTTTTGTTATCTTTGTAGTTCTTTGCTCAAGCTGGTTTCCCTTGCCCGGCTCTCAGAAACCCATCAGATCATTTTCTGAGGTGCATAAATTCTGATTTTGATAAGGTCAAAGCCACATTAAAAGGTTCCATGAAACTGCGGGTATGGGCTATCAGCTATTTTTTAAAAAAAAATAAACTGTAAATGTTTATAATTTTTTCTGTAAATGTTTATAATTTTTTCCTTTCTAAGTCTCTTTCTCTTGGTTTAGTTTGAAATGACTGATGACCCTCTGGAGAAGATGACAACTTCTGAGGCCACCCGAAAGCTGATCACTTTTTACACTTCCTCTCAAAATAACTATGCAGCACGGCAGAGGGTTGATGATATCTCCAAATTTGTATGTAACCGGAAATGATTTCTGTAGTGTCACTGAAGCTCAGGTCAAGTTGATAATTACATGACAAATCAATTATTTATTTATTGCAGAAAGGAACAGTGTTGGATTCTGGAGGCAGCCAGGCTAGTTTCTTAATGCAGGCTCTCACTTTGACCAAACGCTCCTTTGTGAACATGTCAAGAGATTTTGGTTATTACTGGCTGAGGCTTGTCATATACATTGTTGTGACCATCTGCATTGGAACCATTTACTTGAACGTGGGAACTGGCTACAGTTCAATTCTGGTATCCTCTGCTAAAGCTTTTTATAGATTTAAGCACTAGTTTTTCTCCTTTTTTTTTCTAGGAATGCCAATTCACTAATCCAAAAGAATGCCACGCACACTCAGACATAACTTTATTCTGTTGATGTGGAACAGGCAAGAGGTGCATGTGCTTCTTTTGTCTTTGGATTTGTCACATTCATGTCAATAGGAGGATTCCCATCTTTCGTGGAAGATATGAAGGTTGGTTTCAGACAACATAGATGCAGGCCATCATACATATAGTTGCAGATTTAAGCTGATCACTTTGTACCAACAAGTTCTCACTTTTTTTAAGAAAAATCCCTGTTTTTCATCATTTTCTTACGACTGGAAAACACACTTGTATGGGTGTTTTCTCATGCAGGTGTTCCAGAGAGAGCGGTTGAATGGGCACTATGGTGTCACAGCATTTGTGATCAGCAACACAGTTTCTGCAATGCCATTCTTGATCTTAATCACATTCCTCTCAGGGACCATATGCTATTTCATGGTGAAACTTCATCCTGGATTTGTCCATTATATCTTCTTCGTATTGTGCCTTTATGCAAGCGTCACTGTTGTTGAAAGCTTGATGATGGCCATAGCCAGTGTAATCCCAAACTTCCTCATGGGTATCATCATAGGAGCTGGGATCCAGGTGAGTCTTCATTTGCTCACTCCCCTTATCCATCACAGATATTCAGAGAAATTTGGGTTGAATATATTTGTCTGATGTTCCTGTCTGCATCTTAAGATCAAAGACAGCCATACATGATTTTAGGCCGTACAATACTTTGTTTTATTGAAGTAATTCTGAATGAATCTCCTGATTGAAAGTTGGCATCAAGCCATCAACAACTTGGTCATCTCTTTATTTTTGCCACAAGTAATTGGATCATGTGCATTACTGTAATTTCTTCATTTAACATAAGTTGAAAAATTCGCATCATTCTTAGTTGTGAATTGAAAATGCATTATGTAACTAGACAAGCAAAGCAAGAGGATACTCACATTCATGACATATGATCACAGGGTATTTTCATGCTGGTCTCCGGGTATTTTAGGCTCCCACATGACATCCCCAAACCGGTCTGGCGGTATCCAATGTCATACATCAGTTTCCACTTCTGGGCACTGCAGGTACAAGAGGACTAAACCTACTCCAAGCAAGAGAATTGATTGTTTTCAATTATATGATTTTCGTTCTATACCTATTTGATGTCAATGTTCTGACATGTTATCTGTACTATCTCACACAGGGCCAATACCAAAATGATCTTAAGGGCCTGGTTTTTGATAACCAAACACCGGACCTCCCAAAGATACCTGGAGAGTACATACTTGAGAATGTTTTCCAGATTGACGTGAATCGATCCAAGTGGGTTGACCTATCTGTGCTCTTCAGCATGATCATCATCTACCGCATTATATTCTTCATCATGATCAAGATAAGTGAGGACGTCACTCCTTGGATCAGAGGATACCTTGCCAGGAGAAGGATGCAGCAGAAGAGGAACAACCACACCACCAATGGTGATCCCAGCCGCCTTACACACACTCCTTCGCTCAGGGCCTACGTAACTGATCAGTCTTTTGGCGCTTAGGATATGAGGCTGGTTTCTTTCTTTTTTATTTTTGTGCTTCACAGCAGCTAGAGAAGAGCAGCACAGGATCTTTATATAAGTACCATTCATTAACTGGACAGGGTTGAACATGCATATTAAGTTTGTCAATCACAGATCCAATGGTGTAAACAGTCAAATGTTCTATATTATATGAGATGTATAAATCTTTAATTCGCAAATAACAAGATGCTGTTTCATTGGGACCTAATTTTCTTGTCATATCTTATGTTCAATTTTGCAAATAAAACCCTTGTTATCCTAGTATGTGCTCATTTTAACTTCTATTGCTATTAGTGATGATAAAAATAGGGCAGAGTTATAACAATATAACACCAAACTTTTTTCATGATGTTTGGTAGTTGTTACCGGTTGTGGATGAGGCAGGAATCAGCCAAGGCTTCTGGACAAACAATCAATGTATCAAAATATATAGGTGGACTAAAGCTTTTGCATTGAATAGGATCCAATTCCGGTGGGCGAGCCTCACATGGAAGATCAGTTGGATTTGAATCTCGGCAAGCAGCAAAACGCCTTATCTTGGAGGACTGGTAGGAAGCCAGCCAATGCTCATTAAATGTTACAATTAAATAAACGTGGGTTGTTTGATGCCATCCCACATGCTTTTGTTTGAATTCAGAAAGGAAAGCTTCAAATAGTGATCCATAATTAATAGGCATTAAGGATGAGAGAAGAGAGGACAGAGAGCTGCTGATGATAAGACTGCAAAAGAAGATATCTAGAGTACCAATCCACCATGAAAAATTTTCAAATCAGTTTCTTTTTTCAGCTCCGTGTGCAATCCTCACACTTTTTTTATGTTTTATTTTAAGAACATACTTATTAACGAAGTACATTCTTTATAAAAATAATGCATCTTGTGTGAATTAAATACATCAATGTGAAGTGTGATTGAATAGCTATTGGCGTGCCTTGTCGACTCTCTCTCCCTCTCTCTCTTCCTCAATTCAAACATTATCTGCTTTTTTTATTTGATATTGAAATAGCACAGTTTTTCTTTTAGGAAAAAAAAACACACACACACGTATCTATTTATACGTTTTTCAAAATAGAATATACGCTATAATTTAAAATCTATACTGTGTATCCTTCTCTGGGAACAAGTTCTTAACTTTAAACCCCACACGTATAGTTGATTTGTGGGGTGAAATATGATCATTGAGAGTACGAAAAACAAAACCTTCATTACTTTTTCCATAGGTTTGCGCGTGAAAACAATTCAAGACTAGTGCAGAGTTCGGATTAAGAAGAAGAAGAAGAGGAGGAGGAAGGCCCAATCAAATATGCACCTGCCATAATCGGATTATAATGAACTGATTGTTAATTGCACCCGAGAATTCTCTGGACAAGTAAACACTGCTGCAAATGAGAATGGCACAATCTCCAGCCAATTCCTATACAGATCCACCACTATTAGTCAGCATTGACATTCACAGAGGACGGATGAACAAGACACCGCAATCCACCGAGAAAAACAATTTTTACCATGTGGCAACTAGCAAGAAGCTCAGCAGCTGAAAAAGATGGGAACTTCTGCAAAGCTCTCCACTCAAAATTATGTAGTTCAGAGCAGCAACTGCTCTCTATGATGCCCTCCTCTTTCTTTTGTGATGATGAAAAGGATCAGTCCATTCCTCATCTTCCCTCACTGCCTGATCCCATCGGCGTCGAAATATTTCAAGCTCTGCTGTTGACTGCCTCCTGATCTACAACATGAAAGAAAATAAAGAAATCAAACAATAACTTTACGGTCCTTTGCAGTAATGTATATTGATGTGAACTTGAGTGGTGAAAGTGTAATATTTTGAATATAATGGAACTTCAGTATGGTTTTCAATTACTTGTGATCTCAAATCAACAGATCTGTCACTTCGTGCCTGCATAAAAATGAACCCCATCTTGCCTTTAGAATTCATAACCAATGATTAATTCATTCAATGCAAGTTGTTTGAAAGATTTTTTTACCTTTATAGTCATTTGTTCTGGAGATCTGTGATGTGAGAGCTGCTGTGGACATCGATAAATAGAATTATTTTCATGATAAAAAGGAAAAAAAAGCTGTGAACCAAAGAGATGTGTCTCACATTGAAATATTAGCACTCTAATAATATCAGAAGGTCCCTAATTAATGCAATATTTGTGTATTTTAGGGTGATCATTTGTTCAATTTACTAATTTTTCCAAATATAGAGAGGGGCCTCCTCTTGCTGTCAGGAAATAAGCATTTAGCACATCCCAGTAGCCCCACCACCTACTCACCCAGGCACACACTGGCCCTATTCCAATTTTGAAAGATTTCTTAGGATGAGTTGATGTGAAATTGACAGGCAATCATAAAATTTAATTGAAAACCATTGTGGTGCTTCCTCCTTGTATGGGACACGCTCCATAATGCCCTGTCGTAGAATAAAGCTTCTTTGTTGCTGGTTATGTATATTTGTGATATTGATAGGTATCGACAAATAAAAGCTGTACAAGTTCGTCTTTGATTTTTTTTATAATATAGTAATTAAGCCATGTGCCTATGGAGGTCATCAGTGTTCCAATAAAGGTAACAATAACAAGTTTATCCGCCTTAAAATCTAATCCTTAGCAATCTGAAAAAGCATGCTCAACTTTTGTTATCTCATTTCAAACTTCCTATTATTACTCTTTAAGCAATAAGACCAGGGAAAACTCAAGTAAGATAAGTAAAGAAATAAAGTATTCGTATCAAAGAATCATCCTGAATATACAAGATTGGAAACCTCTCTAAATTTAATCATTACTAAAACTACTCAGAATTGGATTGGATCGAGGTATAACATGTCCTGATTTGATACTTCTTTTATGACCAGCTCTCAACATGATGTCTACTTCCTATTGACTAATGCAAAATTTCTGGATGCCAGTTGAAAATAGGGACATGTCATGCCATGAATAGTTGGTGGGTTAGGAAACCTACTTAGTTACACAGCTTAAACTCCTGCAACCAGGAAGCAACTCTGATTTCCCTTGGGTTGCATAAATACCGTGCATGTTTAGATAAGCAGGGAAATGAGACTATCTAAACTAAGGTTTACGTTTATATATAAATGCAATTCATCAGCCAATAAGTTATACTGAAGCACAGCATCAGAAAATATTACAAAAATCTCATGATATAAAAACAAAGTAGAATGTTAAAAGTTCACAAGGCATAGAAAATCATCATAGCACACAATATTGAGGATGCCAGAACCTTATTTGCAGATGTTCCTCCCAAAGATGGGATACCTTGGTGAATAATGTATTCACTGTCTATCACCCCAACCTTCCTAGTTCGATCACCCTGAAAATATCAAAGACAATTTTCAGCAGACCATGATTTCAGAATAATGTGCTGCACATAGACCACGATTCTGAAATAATGGTCGTAGATCAAACATTAATGGTTGTAACTAACTCTCAGTTCAATACAACAAGAATATTTAACACCAGCTCCATCAGCATGCATACAGTTCTGTATAGGGAATATCAGGGTTTCTTTCCATTCATAAAAGCAGTGTGACACAGGATTAATATTTCCTCACCTGAGCACAATATCCAAGCTTCATATCCAACCCCCATCCATGGATCAGATCATTCTGCAAAAAAATTAGAAATAAATACAAGAGGAAAATTACATTCCGTGTTTCAATAAAATTTATGAAGCCAGCTAGTCATGAAACTTAAGAAAAAAGGTCAATAATATCCTGTGGAGTTATTGAAATTCATTCAGGTCCATATCTGAGTACAAAAATCATATAGGAGATAGTACATCCTTCAATATCTTTCTGAGTGCCGCTATGTATACACAGAACATCATATTGTTTTCTAACATTGTGAATGTGGCAATCAATCCCCACTCTAAAGCTAACCTGGGCCGTTCATAATAATCTAAAACTATAAGGTCCCTCCAAAGAAAGTTTCCTTATGTTTTGAATCTTACTATTTTCTAACCTAATTAGTGTTCTCAAATGATTTGGATAAAAAAGGAAGGTACTTTAACTTGGATCAGATGTAGCATCCATATAGCAGATTTTCTAAATTACACCTAGATTACCACAGGGTGGATCTAGCTCCACAAGAAGGCATGTGGTCCTGGCATATACAAAGTTCCTCAACCCCATGATTAGAATATATAATAAATGAAAAACATAAGCAAACCATTTCTTGTGTTATAAAGCCTTCTATATTTTCAGAAGGATTTTTTTTTCCTGTGTTTTGCCACTGAAAGAGCATTTCAAATTTTCACCCCTATGATATCTCAATCAGGACTTGAGCCACATTCCTGGTGATTGATTTTCACACCAAGTATCATATGATTCATTTCACATGTAGGAACATACTCCAGGAAGCAGATATGTATTAGGTTCCATGACTGGATCTGGTTTAACATAATCAGAGTATAAAGCAACTCGTCTTGAGAAAGCCATTTCAGACTAGAGTAAGATCATCACCATCTTCTTCAATGTTCAACATCAATAACCGATCAAAGTTATTAAATGCATATGTAGGTAACCGACTGATATCTTTGCTTAAACAACTTGAAGCTCAAAAAAAAAAAAAAAAAAAATTCAACATCTTCTCCATACATGAACAAGTGGTCCAGGACCAAAAAAACTTGGTACAAATCCTTCACACTTCCATCTAGTTTAACAAAAGAATAAAATAGAGGGGCAAAGTGTTCATGAGAGTAATGGATAACACTTATATATTTCTTCAAAAGGCAGTAGTAATATCATAGATTTGCACCTGGATGAGAAGCCACACACAATGCCATGCAGCTCGAGAAAAAACAGGTGCCATTCCTTCAACCCATCTGACCAAACAGTTTATCTGTTAATTTCAAGTTTGTAGTCATTCATTGCATAACTGAATAAGCAGCTGAAAGAACAACCAACAAGTGAGGCATAGCATTCCTAAAGATGAAACGTTGTACAGTTAAGGTAGACAGGAAGTAATACAATCTATCACTGTTTGATATGCCAATACAAGATTTGAGCTGCAACCATACATATTAATTTTCCAATAGGAAAAGGGAAGCATCTTAATTATGAATGAGATGAGACACATTAAGTTACCTGATGTTGATCATTGCTTACATGTGATCATGATTGCACTAATGATAAATTTTTTACCATCACTATTCACTTTCTGGTTAATGTTGGATATTGTTATCACCATTACTATTACTATCATTAGTAGGAATGGGGGAACATGAATAATCCTGCCCAGATTCTCGCAGATGATTCAGGACCTCATTTGGCTCAGATTATTTGTTTCTTATGCATTATTAAGAGAATAGACAAATAATGATAAAACTTCCCGAAACAACCAGACCAAACCATGTTATATTTATGTTTGACATTGGGAACTATTAAATGAAGGAACATTACCCAGTGCAAGGAGGCCCTCTGCTTTCACTTGAGCAGTTCAGGCTCCCACGATATGTAACTCGCCTGAGTGTAAAACAACAAACTGATATTAATTATATCTGAGAGCACATAGAATAGAGAAAGATGCAGTAATTAGTAATAGCATGAATATATTGCTTATTAACCTGTGGACCTTCGTTGCTTTATTTCGAATTGTTATGCGGTGATGTATCTCAGATGAATCAGGATCTAATGCCGGCTGTGAAATTTCCAATCCCTCGGATATCATTATTTGCAAGTATCTAAAGAGCATGCCCATGAGACAGTAATTAGAAATTCATCAGGCAAAACATGAAGTATAATATCCAGCAATAAGCCACAGAAAATTTATCGAGTTATCTGAAGAAGTGAACAATAAGTGCTTTTAGTGATAGCTATAATTGGTACAGATAAATGGTTGATCTTCTACCAACAACTCTCAGCATTCTGGTGACATCTCATTGCATATGCTTGAAGGAAATATACCAGGTACAGTACTCCACAAGAGACTATATAGCTTCAAGAAATAAGAAGGTACATGGGGGGTGGGGGGAGTTTTTAAGAAATCAGTTATGTACTCGAGCGCCAACCATATTGGTTACCATCAAACTGCTGAACTTTTTTTTCCATGATAATAGTGATATGAACTTGAGAGTGATGATATACAGAATACCTTTCAGGGTGAAAGTTCTCCACTCCTATGTCTTCATCCCATAAAAAGATATAATCATATATAGAAACAATATCCGGATGCAAGAAGCGTTTTGCAAACCACCTGCGACCAGGCGAAAAGGGAACTTTCAATAAAAAGTAGAAATCAATATGTATCTCTCACCAATCTGGTTGTATCATGCAGAGAGATACGCATGACCAAGCCAACACTTTCCATAAAAGGCAATCTAAGATTGTGGTGCATTCTTGGAAAAAAAAAAAACCAAATGAACTAACAATTGGTTTTTTTATTAAGTATAAACATGTAATTTGTACCACTTTGTCTGGTTATAAGCAAGTATATGTATTGCCCTGTCATTCCACTCAAGATCACGCCATTCATCCACATTGCCATCATAATGGAAAAGCATTACGGAGCAATTCACCAAATGAAACTGGACTAAAAGAAAACATACCATTAATTAGTGGATGATTACATAAAATATGTTTTCCTTCTCCAATTAACCTACTAAAAGAACAGAATGTAATGCATAAATACCTTACGAACTATAGTGTTCACATTATGCTTCTGTTTAATTCCAACAGCAATTGCTAAGAGAACAGTGATATTTACATTGATGCTCTGCATTGTCACAATGAAAAGAAACATGTTATTGCTTGACTGGAAGCTCCCAAACTAATTAGATAAAACGTAGTACAGTTTCTCTATTTTGCTTTTCTTATCTACTTTTTTCCCCAAGAAGATCAATGGGATTGACTGCTGATTGCGCTATATTCTGACCGAAGCTTCCTGAGGGTAAAAATGTAGTAAAGAGTGTGGATTCCCATAATAGATGGAAAGTCATACCATTTCTAGTGATTGGAGTGAATTTTTTTTCTTGGCAGGAAGCAAGGATCTAATGATTAACAAGAGGTCTCTTTAAAACTGAAATATTAAACAAAACAACCAGGGCCAGAGTCCATGCACATTCCAAAAGATATTCGAGCCAAGGGTTGTATATGGTGATACCAACACTATCAAATAAATAGAAGGGAAAGGAGGAAAAAGGAGACATTTAAGGTGGAGTGAGAGAGATAGTTACATTGAACCTTGATGTCTTCCAAAGGTGTTTCAGTTCCATGTCGGAGGTTGATTCCATTATGCCCCTTGGCAACCCATCCCAATGTTTGTTTGCACGCTACATATAATCAAATAAGGGTATGTAAGGTTAAGAGAAGTAATGAGAAAAAGAAAAGAAAGCATGGTGAAGTTGGGGGGTGATGGGAACCAAAAACAGAGGCATAAATGATTGATGAAGTTCCACCTTGATCGGAGTAAAACGCATCCACCGACTCTCCATCTAATGATGCGCAACATCATAAAAAATGAAAAAGGAAGAACTGGACTGTTATTCTGCATCAAACAATGATAGTTGCAAATGTGGTTGTTTTGTTGTTGGGGGGGGATGAGTTACATACCTTGAGGTGCTCGTGCTGGATCTTGATGGCGACGAGGATTACTATGGTTACTAGTGCGGTTAGCAGTCCGTACGATGCCCCCTTCTTCATCTTTCAGTTCTCTCTCTCTCTCACAATACATACAATACAATCTCCGACCACTACAACTACTAACCCTTGTTTCCTTTCTTCTTTTTATTATTGCCTACGACACGGACTACTTGTTCCATTCAGACAAAAAGAAAAAAAAGAAGAAAGCTTCAAGCCGGCGCATCCGACGATCCACAATAACTATATATATATAGATCTAAGAGAGAGAAGATGAAGAGAAGCACAAATTTCTTTGGGGGCTTTATTTCCACCCCATCCGGTATTCAACCCACCCCCAAAAATTAAAAATTCTATTTTTTTTTAATACAGCCCAACCCACCCCAAAAATTCATTAGTTCTTCTCCCAATCCCAAACCCTAGCCCCCTTCCTCCACTCCGACCTCGGCCTCTCCAACGGCGACGTCGCGCTCGTCCTCGCCTCCCCCTCCCGCCTCGAGATTCCCGTCCCCGTTTCGCCCTCCTCTCAATAGGCATCGTCGCCGCCCCCGCCGCCCCGATCTGTGTTAGAAAACTGCTACTAGTTGGTTATGTAATATGTTATTAAGTGATCGTGTAATGGGAGTTGGTTGTCACTAATTTAGGAGCATGATTGTTAGATAGTTATAATAACAGTTGTTTGTAATCCTATATAAAGACATTGGTTGTAATCTATTAGAATATATGATTTTCTGATATTAAAATTCAAGTTTGTTGGTGGCTAATCCCCAATCAAAGGATTGCTAAGAATCAAATTCCTATCTATATCCTATCATCTGGTATCAGAGCAGGTTCCAGGTTGTGATGACGATCAAGGAACTTGAAGAACAGGTTGCTGTTCTTACTACTCGAATGGATGAGATGTCTACCAATATTCAAGAATTATTGCGTGATCGTCAGACTTATCATACTATTCTTCAGAATATCCAGGCTCTACTTCAAGATCGGCCAGCAAACCAGGTAAATCCTGAACGACCACAACCTAACCGTGATCATCATCATGACGAGGAGGTTGGTCCAATTTTTCAAAGAAAAACTCTCCGAATTGATTTTCCCAGATTTGATGGTATTGATCCTGAAGGGTGGTTGTTTCAAGCTGAGCAATATCAGGAACTTAATGGTGTTACGGATGCACAAATGGTTCCATTAGCATCTGTCCACCTTCAAGGGGATGCTATTCCTTGGTATCATTGGCTTAAACAATCTATTGGGTTGTTAACTTGGCAACAATTTTCTCGAGCAATTTGTGCTCGTTTTGGCTCTCGTCAACATATTGATCCTTGTAGTTCATTGTCCAAATTGTCTCAAACCGACACTGTTCGTGAGTTCATTACTGAGTTCGAGAAATTGGTCAATTTAGTTCCTGGCATGCTTGAATCACATCAAGTTAGTATTTTTTTGTCTGGCCTCCGTGCTAATATACGGGCTGGTGTTCGTCTACTTCGTCCGGTGGGTCTTATTGAAGCTTTTGAATTAGCACTTTGTCAGGAGGATGCCATTACTGCAACAACAATTCATAATGCGACAAGGTCTCCTTCTTGTTCTTCAAATTCAGGATCTCCTTTTTTCTCGTCTATGCCGTCTACTTCAAAACCTACTGCACAATTACCTGCTTTACCTTCCAATGTTAAACGCCTTTCTTGGGCTGAACAGAAGGAACGACGTGAGAAGGGCCTTTGTTTTAATTGTGATGAAACTTATAAACCTGGTCATGTTTGTCAAAAACCTCGCCTTTCTCTCTTAGATGGAGCTACTGAAGTTGACATGGAAGAAATTGAACCTGCACCGATGTCTGATTCTTTTGTGGCTTGAGGACAAGCCTTGCTTCAAGGAGAGGTGAATGTTAGAAAACTGCTACTAGTTGGTTATGTAATATGTTATTAAGTGATCGTGTAATGGGAGTTGATTGTCACTAATTTAGGAGCATGATTGTTAGGTAGTTATAATAATAGTTGTTTTGTAATCCTATATAAAGACATTGGTTGTAATCTATTAGAATATATGATTTTCAGATATTAAAATTCAAATTTGTTGGTAAGAATCAAATTCCTATCTATATCCTATCAATCTGCATGGAATCCGAGATCGCCCGCCTCGGAAACCCCAAAATCGCCTTCGCGACGTCAGCCACCGCGTGCAAGCTCCCCGACCCGCTCCGTCGCGCGGCCGTGCCCGTCGACTCGGACTGGTAGGCATTTGGATTTCCATTGCAACCGACAAGGCGGGTTCCGAGATCGAGATGCTTCAGATCCGGCTGAGCAGGGGCCCTTCTGGTGGTGGAGGTGGCAGTAGCGGTGCTGTTGGTGGTGGAGCAGGGTTTGGGGGAGGGGCAAAGTCTACATCGACGGTGGTGGACGGTGTGACCGTGGCGTGCCCCGACCATCTTATCCTCGCCGACCTCCCTGTCGCCAAGGATCTCGGCTCCTTGTCTTCATCTGTCTCCTCCATCAACTCCATCGGACGGAGGTCTCGCCGACTGCTCGGGGAGAGGATCCACTTCTGCGTCCGCTGCGACTTCCCCATCGCCATCTACGGTCGCCTTGTCAGTATATTCCATTCTTTTTTATATTCTTTCAATCTGCCTTCCTGTTTGATTTTCAATAATCTTTCTTTACCATTGCCGCTGATTGAGGCGGAACTTCATCTTGAACTTTTATCCTTAGAATACTTGATGTCGATGTTTTTGTTAGCCCATTGTTTCCGAAGTCAATATGTAATATCTTTTCACTCGTTGTCCTATGAGACTGATATCTATAGTTTTAACATCCTCTTTTAAAAAGGAATTTGGTTTTCTTATGTTGCCTTAACCGTTAAAAGGCTTTCAATTTTACAGTGTCTATAATACTTGATCCAGTTTTGATTTCTATACTAATTTCTTGGGTCCTTGACAAGTTGTCTCAAAATAATCAACGGTGATGGTTTCAGTTATAACTTCTTCTTTTTTCCTTCCCCTTTTGCAACCTTATTTTCCTGTGGTAGGATAGTATGTCTAGATGTTTTTTTTTTTTTTTTTTGAAGAATGGTGCTCCCTCCCCAAGATTTAATCCCTTAACCTCTTTCACAAAAGTGGGAGGTGCTTACCGACTTAACCAAAGCTCGGTTCACTAGTATGTCTAGATGTTGTGTTTCATTTGTTGGAGGAGGGTTAGGAAATAGGGAAGAACATGTAAGAATGTTGCTGTAGCATGTTAAAGCTGAGAATTCATTTGTATGGTTTCTGTCATAAAAAATTGCTGTTTGTTTTCTTTCTTCTATTGTTCATTATTAATATTCCTTTCATTTAGAATAATTGATTTGGAATTGGTGACATTTTTTAACTGATTTTTATTCATAAGCTGACTCTTTGTTTCCTTGCAGGCACCTTGTGAGCATTCTTTCTGTTAGGCCTGTGCAAGGAGTCATTCTACCTGCTGCCTGTAAGGCTATCATATGTTTTTATTTCACATTTATCTGCATATTTGTTGATATAATCATGTGAACGTCAGCTGGATTGTACATTTATATGTGAAGCTTCTACTGAACTTTCTACACAGAGGCATATGGAATTAGAATAAAGAAGTTAGTACTTCAGTTCTGACTTATCATTTGTTGAAGAAAACCAGTATGCAGGACTGCGAAACAAAACTTTGTTGCATTCTGAATTTGCATTTTTTTTGTCATGTCTCTCATGAATTTGTGTGTTTTTTTATTTATAATTGATTAGGTTGCAAGTATCATGTAAAAGGAACAGGATACAAGAAAGTTTGTTTCTAAATGCCTTTCTTTACTTTTTCGTTATGCCACGTTTATCAGTATCCTTTATGTAGAATACAAGATTATTCAAATATATTACTCTTGGACAGCTAGATCTCTGTTCAAGATCTGAGATTTTTGTTGTTCTCTGGGAAGAATTTAAGAATGTTGGTGTAAACTTACTAAGACACTTCCTTTAGAGTATTACTAAATACAAATTTAAGAGCATATACAACCAATCAATTATGTGATCAAGGGGTCGCAGTGCCTCTGTCATCCATCTTTTTTCAATTTGTGGTAACACAACGGATGTTGTCCATTTGTATAAGGTTGGTAATTTTTTCTTTGATGAAAGAAATATCAATCCCATCAATCTAGTTTCACCAAGCTCCCTCCATTACTACCTACCTCACATTTGTTTGCGAAGTTGGAAAAGTTTTAGCTTCCATCCATGATCTACATCTAGAACTGATGCTTCGAACGAGCCTAGCGCCTCTTTTCTGATGTCGAAAGGGGAGCCAATTTGGAGATTCTGAAATCCATTTACTGGATCAATTGTAGAATATGTTCAACAGGTGAATTTCTAGATTTGACTGGAACTGTGAACTAATTATGGGAGGTTCCATTTGACATGCCTTTGCTTGCATGGTAGCACATGTGGATCTTTGTTTTCATATAAGTGAATGCTATCGTATTATATGATGCAGGGACCAAAAAAATCTGGTTTTCTCTGGTTTGAACTTCTCTGATTTGAAGATAGTATAGTGTTGTTCATCGTCAACACAAAGATCAATCTGAACATATTGAATCTTGATGCATGCTGGTGATCCTGTACATGATTATTTGCTGCAAACTCTTTTTGGATTGTGATCTCCTTGGGTTAATATTTATTATATTAATATTTCTTATTTTTTGGCAGTTGCGATGAGCGTATCCAGAAGATACAAACTATTAAAATGATGGAAGGAATCTTCATACGTGCAGCGCCCCATTGTCTGAAGTCCTTTCTTAGAAGATCTGAATTCGAAGCGCATGTCCATGAAATGCATGCTGATCTCCAAACCAATGCTGAGAAGGAAGTAGGCAGCAAAGCGGATGGTCTCAATGCCCCAAGACCCACATCCTTGGACATTTATGCTAAACAATCTGCACACCCAGAGTCTTCTACTGCACGTAACAATTATATCAACCACCTGAGTCGCAGGCTGACAACAACACACAACAGAGCTTTGACAGGTCATACAACAGAGCTCCTATCCCCCAGCATTTTGAGATACAGGATCGGCGAGATTCTGACCTGTTCTCAGACAGACATGGAGGGACTCCTTCGGTTGGTACTCCATCAGAGTCTCCATTCCCTGATTACGCTGTGCAATCTCATCAGCCTCCTAATTTTATAGCGCCGGTGAATTTGTACCCAGGTCCTAATATCCCACCTGGTTTTGGCTATCCACCGTTCATGGAGGGGTCACAGCCACATTACAGCACTCAGTACGAGGTAGGGCCGTTGTTGAGCACACCACCAACTCCCCTCCCAGGGGCATAGCAAGTTTCCAGGATGACTATCCACGCCAATGGCCTGTGGGATCTATGGGGATGTCTCTGGACGGTGTGCCATCAGGCCAGGGAAACCAGGAAGGAAGGGTGCATTTTTCCCAAGGTGAATATGGAAACATTCCTGAGGGCTTGCCAGTAAATCCTCTCCATCCTTCCTTGGGCAAGGAGACAGGCTCTGGGTGGGATCGCAGATCATAACATGGGAAGGGTATCTCCTTGCCTCCGCTGGCTTCCAAACATGGAAGGTTTTTGGTTCCAGCTATTCTGGTCTAGATGGTCAGGGTTATGGTAGGTGGAAGGACAGGCACGGTTTTGGAGTTGCCCAGGATTAAACTTGATCTAGTTTTGTTGGTCTTTCTTCCTATTCATGCACTTGGAAGTGTATTTTCCTTTATGCATTGGTCATCCTTTTTTTTACCAAAAAAAAAAATAGTATCTTTTTTAATTTCTGCGAATGTTGCAAAGGAGGGGTGGCCGGATATCTTTGATGTTTCCTTTTTTGTTTTTTTGTGCTGCGAATCATGGAAGCTTGGATCCGCGTTCCGTTCATTTGATCTTTGTTGATGTTTATGCACGTCTCAATGCGGTGGTATAATGATCTGGTTTTCATTTAAAGTTAAGATTAAAGACAACTAAGTCCTTACAGATTTGAAAAAATTCATTTAAATCCCAGCTAAAGTTAAAATTCATTTAAATCCCAGCTAAAGTTAATCTCACTATCCAACAGGGCCGACATACGAATTGGCTGGCCGGACTGCAGATTTTGCATTTTTTTATATTTAATGATACATGATATAATATTGATATTTTATATTATATAAATTATATTTTATACATAAAATATACTTCTAACAAACTAGATATCAATCTAATAAATTGATAACAGATTAAAATAGTATCCTAACAAATTAGATCTCAACCTGTTTCCAAAAAAAAATTAGGGCTAAAAACCGGATACATATTTTTGTGAAAAAGTGCTCAAAATCTGAGTTTTTTAGAAACTGTAGATAAATAACTTCTTGTAAAATCAGATTTAAACTCAGCTTTTGTCTAAATCAGTTTTGCAATCGTACAACTAAACACAGCCTCAATCTTATTATAAATTTTAATGATTCTAAATTTTAAAATTCAACTATTATCTTAAGAATTAATTGTAATTGAACAATAAAGAAAATTTATATTTATAAAACAACTTCTTATTTTTCTAGCAACTCTTTCTATTTTTCTAACAATTCTTACAAAATCAAAGTATTCAACTTTAATGACATTTTTTTTTCTTTTCTTCGCATGCATAAGTCTTTTGAATATCATATTATTTGATATATAAATAATTACATCAAATATAAGAACAAAAAACTTCTATATAAATATTTAATATAGGCTATCAAATATAAAAATAAAAAAATTTCTGTATAAATATTTAATATAAACCATGTAGCCCACCCAAAATATTGTCTTGGATCCGCGTGCTATCCAACCTAGGTATTTCATATAATTTGTTTTTCTAATACAACTTATTTAAAGGAATATATTTTGTGTTTTATGACATCCCTATGATAATATCATGTGTAAACAAAAATCTCATTCGTTAGTTAATAAATAAGTTCATTCAAAATTATTCACTTATGTTTAGAATATTTTCAATAGATCTGATATACAATAATAATAATTAATTATTAATTTAATAAAGGGCCGGTCGAGCCGTCGGGGCTCGGTTAGGGTGTGTGCGATCAGGCGGCGTGAGGAGAGAAACGATGAGGGTGGGGAGGCAGAAGAGGCAGAGGAAGACTGTGAGATTCTACACGGCCTGCTTCGGTTTCAGGGAGCCCTTCAAGATCCTCCTCGACGGCACCTTCGTCCACCACCTTATCGTCCACGCCCTCCTTCCTCTCGACCGCCCACTATCCTCCCTCCTCTCATCCCGCCGCGTCACCCTTTCACCACCGCATGCGTCTGCAAGGAGCTCAAGAGCCTCGGCCACGCTCATGTCCAAACCCTCCGCTCGTGCGAGGGTCTGAAGACGGCCAGGTGCGATCACCAGGATCACAGGGTGGAGGGCTCCAGCTGCATCGCTTCCATCGTAGGACAGGACAACCCCGAGCACTTCTTCGTTGCCACCCAGGATTCCGATCTCCGCAAGTTACTCCGCGAGGTTTTCTCTTTTATATTGTAATAATAATAATAATAATTGGTTCGTGTATGTATTTGTGTTTCAAAGAATAATGCCATGTGGCTCCACCATTTGCATCCTGAGTAGCCTTTCTGAACGCAGATACCTGGAGTTCCTGTGATTTTTGGGTTGAAAAAATCTTTATTCCTTGAACAACCATCGGAAAATCAACGAATTTGTTAAGTCTGCTGAAGAGAATCGTATGC
>CM060858.1:0-50069 GCA_030737845.1 Acorus calamus | reverse complement strand
TGCCTCTGTCATCCATCTTTTTTCAATTTGTGGTAACACAACGGATGTTGTCCATTTGTATAAGGTTGGTAATTTTTTCTTTGATGAAAGAAATATCAATCCCATCAATCTAGTTTCACCAAGCTCCCTCCATTACTACCTACCTCACATTTGTTTGCGAAGTTGGAAAAGTTTTAGCTTCCATCCATGATCTACATCTAGAACTGATGCTTCGAACGAGCCTAGCGCCTCTTTTCTGATGTCGAAAGGGGAGCCAATTTGGAGATTCTGAAATCCATTTACTGGATCAATTGTAGAATATGTTCAACAGGTGAATTTCTAGATTTGACTGGAACTGTGAACTAATTATGGGAGGTTCCATTTGACATGCCTTTGCTTGCATGGTAGCACATGTGGATCTTTGTTTTCATATAAGTGAATGCTATCGTATTATATGATGCAGGGACCAAAAAAATCTGGTTTTCTCTGGTTTGAACTTCTCTGATTTGAAGATAGTATATGTGTTGTTCATCGTCAACACAAAGATCAATCTGAACATATTGAATCTTGATGCATGCTGGTGATCCTGTACATGATTATTTGCTGCAAACTCTTTTTGGATTGTGATCTCCTTGGGTTAATATTTATTATATTAATATTTCTTATTTTTTGGCAGTTGCGATGAGCGTATCCAGAAGATACAAACTATTAAAATGATGGAAGGAATCTTCATACGTGCAGCGCCCCATTGTCTGAAGTCCTTTCTTAGAAGATCTGAATTCGAAGCGCATGTCCATGAAATGCATGCTGATCTCCAAACCAATGCTGAGAAGGAAGTAGGCAGCAAAGCGGATGGTCTCAGTGCCCCAAGACCCACATCCTTGGACATTTATGCTAAACAATCTGCACACCCAGAGTCTTCTACTGCACGTAACAATTATATCAACCACCTGAGTCGCAGGCTGACAACAACACACAACAGAGCTTTGACAGGTCATACAACAGAGCTCCTATCCCCCAGCATTTTGAGATACAGGATCGGCGAGATTCTGACCTGTTCTCAGACAGACATGGAGGGACTCCTTCGGTTGGTACTCCATCAGAGTCTCCATTCCCTGATTACGCTGTGCAATCTCATCAGCCTCCTAATTTTATAGCGCCGGTGAATTTGTACCCAGGTCCTAATATCCCACCTGGTTTTGGCTATCCACCGTTCATGGAGGGGTCACAGCCACATTACAGCACTCAGTACGAGGTAGGGCCGTTGTTGAGCACACCACCAACTCCCCTCCCAGGGGCATAGCAAGTTTCCAGGATGACTATCCACGCCAATGGCCTGTGGGATCTATGGGGATGTCTCTGGACGGTGTGCCATCAGGCCAGGGAAACCAGGAAGGAAGGGTGCATTTTTCCCAAGGTGAATATGGAAACATTCCTGAGGGCTTGCCAGTAAATCCTCTCCATCCTTCCTTGGGCAAGGAGACAGGCTCTGGGTGGGATCGCAGATCATAACATGGGAAGGGTATCTCCTTGCCTCCGCTGGCTTCCAAACATGGAAGGTTTTTGGTTCCAGCTATTCTGGTCTAGATGGTCAGGGTTATGGTAGGTGGAAGGACAGGCACGGTTTTGGAGTTGCCCAGGATTAAACTTGATCTAGTTTTGTTGGTCTTTCTTCCTATTCATGCACTTGGAAGTGTATTTTCCTTTATGCATTGGTCATCCTTTTTTTTACCAAAAAAAAAAATAGTATCTTTTTTAATTTCTGCGAATGTTGCAAAGGAGGGGTGGCCGGATATCTTTGATGTTTCCTTTTTTGTTTTTTTGTGCTGCGAATCATGGAAGCTTGGATCCGCGTTCCGTTCATTTGATCTTTGTTGATGTTTATGCACGTCTCAATGCGGTGGTATAATGATCTGGTTTTCATTTAAAGTTAAGATTAAAGACAACTAAGTCCTTACAGATTTGAAAAAATTCATTTAAATCCCAGCTAAAGTTAAAATTCATTTAAATCCCAGCTAAAGTTAATCTCACTATCCAACAGGGCCGACATACGAATTGGCTGGCCGGACTGCAGATTTTGCATTTTTTTATATTTAATGATACATGATATAATATTGATATTTTATATTATATAAATTATATTTTATACATAAAATATACTTCTAACAAACTAGATATCAATCTAATAAATTGATAACAGATTAAAATAGTATCCTAACAAATTAGATCTCAACCTGTTTCCAAAAAAAAATTAGGGCTAAAAACTGGATACATATTTTTGTGAAAAAGTGTTCAAAATCTGAGTTTTTTAGAAACTGTAGATAAATAACTTCTTGTAAAATCAGATTTAAACTCAGCTTTTGTCTAAATCAGTTTTGCAATCGTACAACTAAACACAGCCTCAATCTTATTATAAATTTTAATGATTCTAAATTTTAAAATTCAACTATTATCTTAAGAATTAATTGTAATTGAACAATAAAGAAAATTTATATTTATAAAACAACTCTTCTTATTTTTCTAGCAACTCTTTCTATTTTTCTAACAATTCTTACAAAATCAAAGTATTCAACTTTAATGACATTTTTTTTTTCTTTTCTTCGCATGCATAAGTCTTTTGAATATCATATTATTTGATATATAAATAATTACATCAAATATAAGAACAAAAAACTTCTATATAAATATTTAATATAGGCTATCAAATATAAAAATAAAAAAATTTCTGTATAAATATTTAATATAAACCATGTAGCCCACCCAAAATATTGTCTTGGATCCGCCGTGCTATCCAACCTAGGTATTTCATATAATTTGTTTTTCTAATACAACTTATTTAAAGGAATATATTTTGTGTTTTATGACATCCCTATGATAATATCATGTGTAAACAAAAATCTCATTCCAAGTTTTGTAGTTAGTTAATAAATAAGTTCATTCAAAATTATTCACTTATGTTTAGAATATTTTCAATAGATCTGATATACAATAATAATAATTAATTATTAATTTAATAAAGGGCCGGTCGAGCCGTCGGGGCTCGGTTAGGGTGTGTGCGATCAGGCGGCGTGAGGAGAGAAACGATGAGGGTGGGGAGGCAGAAGAGGCAGAGGAAGACTGTGAGATTCTACACGGCCTGCTTCGGTTTCAGGGAGCCCTTCAAGATCCTCCTCGACGGCACCTTCGTCCACCACCTTATCGTCCACGCCCTCCTTCCTCTCGACCGCCCACTATCCTCCCTCCTCTCATCCCGCCGCGTCACCCTCTTCACCACCGCATGCGTCTGCAAGGAGCTCAAGAGCCTCGGCCACGCTCATGTCCAAACCCTCCGCTCGTGCGAGGGTCTGAAGACGGCCAGGTGCGATCACCAGGATCACAGGGTGGAGGGCTCCAGCTGCATCGCTTCCATCGTAGGACAGGACAACCCCGAGCACTTCTTCGTTGCCACCCAGGATTCCGATCTCCGCAAGTTACTCCGCGAGGTTTCTCTTTTATATTGTAATAATAATAATAATAATTGGTTCGTGTATGTATTTGTGTTTCAAAGAATAATGCCATGTGGCTCCACCATATTGCATCCTGAGTAGCCTTTCTGAACGCAGATACCTGGAGTTCCTGTGATTTTTGGGTTGAAAAAATCTTTATTCCTTGAACAACCATCGGAAAATCAACGACAATTTGTTAAGTCTGCTGAAGAGAATCGTATGCATATGACTGAATCGGAGTACAAGATGTTGATCTCAAATAAGAAAGAATTGAAGAGGAAACCATCAATTCTAGTCTTGGAAAATTCCACCATGCAGGACAATTTGGAAAATGAAGCTCAGAGAGAAGAGGATGCAACCAATATCAGATCCACAAGAAAAATGTTGGAGACAAGTAAATTTAAGCGAAAGAGACCAAAGGTCAGATATACTTCTCATCTAAGATCTAGAACATATTTTTGTACATTCTTGAGCAGTGATTTGGATTGATTATTCATTCTTTGTTATGCATGAATGAATATATAATTGATTTGCTTGAGATATTTTCAATGACTGATTTTATTTATCAGCACCTTTTTAAGTTCTCAGATTTCTCCATGTATGCAAGATTTTTCTTTCAGTGTGTCATGATGACTGTGCTTCTAATGTGGATGAACAGGACAATTTGGGGGGTCAACCTCCCAAGGTTTAAACTCACATTATATCTACCTAAAACGTGATTTTTATTTTCATGCTCTTTACACTTTTCTTTATTCTGATATCATCCCTCCACTCCGTCCCTATCTCCCTCTCTCTTTTGATTCCATTCGTTTCAATATTGTCTCTTCTTGATGCGATAATCTGGTCTGTAATTATGTTATCAGCTATGAATATCTCACAAGGGTTTATATAATATAGTTGTAGCCTCAAAATTGCTTCTACTGAGGAAACCTTTGCCCAGCAATTTATGGAAATGAGAACCTATTTTTCCCCTGCTTAATGTTCGTGTGCTCCCTCTAAATGTTGCAAGTGTCATAACTGAGTTATGCACAGAATCTTTGGATCAATTATTAATATCAGTACTTTGAACTCAGCTCAAGACCTAACCTTCAAAAAAATCATGGAGGCATAATTCAACTTTCATTTATATTCTCATCAAGTGATGACATGGTGAGACATTCCTTTGTTTCACCTGCCAGAAACTGCTCAGATACTTTCTCGGACCAACTGACTCTGTGTGGCCTTTTTGTGATGCACATCAAAGGCCTCCATCAAGAAATGAAGAGGAACATTTTACAGGAATATCTCCGATGCCATCTTTGGATCCCTTGTCCATCTGTATCATCGCCATCCAAATTTGTTATGGCATATCCCTTGTCCTAAGTCCTAAACTCCCTCAATGACTATCATATATGATATAACTACTTTAATTGGTGCACCCACTAGTTTCTGTTATACATGTCCAAACTCCAAACTGTATGTTTTTTCTTAATAGCCCAATATCCTGATTCATGAAGCATTGCTGGTCTTATGGAAATTTTATAATAAAAAAATTGATGGTCACATAATACTCCAGAAAGCACTTCTCCTCATTACCTATACTGTTTTGATTACATGAATGACATGCTCTCCAATTTCACCTTTCTCATGAATAATAGATTCCAAATAAGGAAAATGCTCCCTCTTAGTTGTGTGGTGTTACAATAGACTTAACAACTATGAAGATATCACCTTCTTTATATTTTTATTTTGATTGTGTGTCATTTATTAATAGTACAGTGCTTTGTATCTTGTTGGCAAGGTTTATTCAAATTCTAGCTTAGGTTCTGTGCAATAGTATTTTCTATAACAGATATCTAGTTGAACTTATATGAACTGAATGCTGGTTCTTCTCATGAATGATTTTCTGTTATACAACTGTTGCAAATTAAACATGCATTTGACTGCAGAACCCAAATCCACTTTCGTGCAAGAAGAAGAGCATCACATGCCCTTCAAATGCCAAGGATCAGGTGATTTAACTTATTTCTTTTGGAAGTGTTTTTTTTATTTTATTTTTTCTTTTAAAGTTTCCACAAGTTTTTTATGTCGATCAATCAAGCTTTTATCTGTTGATCTATGCTATCAATTGTTCAGAAGGCCATATGTTCTCCAGAAATGCAAATCAAGTTGTTGTTTAGATGTGTCTGAGCATTTTATGTCATTGGTTTTAGTTATGAAATTCATTTGGGAATCAGTTTGCACCAGAGGTTGATAAAAGTTGGGTTTACACTATGAAAGTTTAGTTTCACCCTGACATTGTGCTTCTCTCTTTGGTTTCTGGTGCAGGGAGGCAGAGCGGGTAATAACACTTCAAGAAAAAGATTGAGGAAAAGGAAGAGACTTACCAAGGATGTTCAGAGTGAGTTAATATCACAGACAAATTGAATGAAGTATCAGATCACATGCTTGCAAGTTCTGGACCTGTGTCCCCATTTGTAATTTGATCCCTCATAGGTTTCATTCCCTGTTTCAGCGTGACTGGGAAAAAAAAAACATTGATGATTGAAGGGAAATTCCAAACTTGCCAGTCATGTTTAAAGAAAGATAAATTGCATTTTTTTTGTAGTAAGATGCCATAGCTGCATTTTTTTGGTAACCTTTCTGATTCTTTCTTTTGTTGGATCAATCAATACTGGATCTCATAAGTGCATGTCAGTCCCCAATAAATGGTTGGCGTTTTTTGTTTATCATTTGAGATTTTGGGATAACTTGTGAGGTACATGTCAATCATTGATCTGGAACTAACATGTAATGATGGATCCAGTATTAATAGAATTCCCTTTCAGATAAATGATGTGTGAAATCTTTCAAATAAATGATGTGCGAAGTCTTTTATTTGTACGGCCATTCCTGAATGCCCAAGCAAAATTCACTTCATTACTCAAGGGGGATGATCTTTTTCTAGTACACCTGGGTAAACAGTGATTCCTTTGTGTGATTATTCCTCATTAGTAGATTCACGAAGATAGAAGAATTATCTTTCTGGACTAAGGTTACTAAACGGGCCCTAAGAGGTTTCTTTTGGTTGTTACTAACCTGGAGGTTTCAAAACCTGCACAGTCGCAATAAAAATGCCACAGAAAAGTTTGGTTTATCTGGCAATACTGGCAAGGTAGCATTATAATTCCACAGTTTTGATGAATTTGCTTTGGCATCTTAAAATAGATTGTGGTATTTAGAATTAACATAGAAAAGAAGTCATCAAGGCATCACTTGGCCTCAAATTCAGTCAATCCAACAAATGCAAGGAAGAATATATCTTTCCATCTTTGGGTCAATTGTATTATATAATGAAAGTTCCAGCTGTAAAGTCAATATTACAAAATAACATTCCATAGCACTTGAATGGAAGCAAGTTAGAGGGTATCAGGCGCTGAAGATATTTGTGTGATGTCACTTGTAAATATTTTGAGGCGGGCGAAATGCTCTTCGCTCCAGCAGTCAGCTTCTGAGGTCAGACAGTCACTCGGTTAGCATCTACAGGTGAATACAACAAACCGTGATGAATGATTAAATTTCAATCCTGATGGACTTGAGGAAGTCAAACACAGTGCCAACCAGCCCCGGAAAGAACCAATGAAATCCATCAGAGATGGGTTAGAAAGGAGGCAGATGGATGTCCTCCTTTTGCCTATCTAATAAGTCTCAGTTGTCCCATATCATTTGCTTTACTTCATGGCCACTTCTTGAAAAGCAAGGTTCAGCTCCTGTGCAGACTTTGCAACGGTTCCTCCTCTTCTGTAATGGATGAGAACAAGAACCGAAAGCAAGATGAATACAATTAACTGTGAGCTACACCATTTGGCCACCTTCTCTAATTATGAGGTCCAATCATAACTCACCTTGAGAGGGCGGGCAGACAATGCTTGACCTTCTCCAGCTCAACAAAGCACATATTGCAGTGCTCCAGCCTATCATCAAACAATATTGATCGGTGAATAGGTAATTGAGAGCTCAACAAACATCAACCAGACAAGAAAAAATGACATTAAATTACCTCTGTTCTGCCTGAAGATCTACACCAACAGATGAAGACGCTTTCAGGGTTGGGTAAATTACAGGACCAAAGGTCCTGACAAGCTTTAGCAACATTTCCAAGGAGATGCTGATATGCCTGAATCAATATATATTAAAATACATTACACAATGCTAGTATGCTTTTTTAACTCCAACCTAGCAGGTAAGATTGCCTTGGAAATGAATAATTCTAAATGTCCAGATCTGATATTTTAAGAAAATAGTGACAACTCAGTTCTACTTAAGAAATAGTCATGCGTGACATACAATCTGCTGCTAGTGACATGTTTTAATACACAAGGGCTTAGTGATACCTACAAAATGACACGTTCTTTTTTACAAAAGCAAAACCACACACGTTAGATCCAGAAATACCGGGGCCATTTTCTCCATGAAAGGTGTTAATTATGAATGAGAACAACTATACATGCGGACCATCTGTACTAATTAAGGCCCACCAGACCCATAGCAAACCATTTCCTGGCTCAATTTAACCCACCACATATGTTTGTCAATTTCTCATAGTACTTGCATTACTACAAGTTTAAATACTACAAAACAGTGCAAAGAGGAAACTATACAGCCTATATAAGTGGGATAATGAATGGTTTAACTATACAGCATATATACCCATCTATCAATCAAGAAAATGAATGGTTTAACTTTAAATTGCATGATGCCACAGGGACAGCAGTCTCCCAATATATCAATTCACAAAGGAAAATGTCATCCCTCTACGATTTTACATAGAATTAAAAATAAATAAATAAAAGAAAGAAAGAAAAGGAAAAGAAAAGAGAAGAGGCACAAAGTGGTTGATCAATGGATGTTTTCGATGCACACCCACTAGGGCATCTCCCAGGACCCAGATTGATTCCAACCTTGTTTCTTCTGATAGGTAAAATGGTCTCCACTCCAAGGTCCCCTTTACTCCAACTTGAGATAAAATATATAGCGAAATTTTAATCTTAGACAAATCTTAAGTTATTAGTTGGGGAAGTTACTCGATGTGCCATTATTTATATACTCGGCTAATCAAATTAGAGAACCCTTTTAACTGGACAAAATAGCAAATTCAGACTCCACAACGAATGAAGTGGACAAAGGCCAGGTCTGTAACTCATCAAACTGAGTAAATTCTCAAAGTTGCTATAAGTTTCTCAATTGTTGGCTGGATTACAGATAAGTACTACATGTGCAAGTTCTTAGAGAGCACTGACTGATGAACACCAATAGGACCATAACATATATGGACAACAGAACGGTCAATAGACTAGGGCAATTTATCTTTCAGTTAGCAAGAAATAGTGTGCTGATTAATGACACCGAACATGAAGAGCACCAATGAATCTTCCTTCTTTTCAGTAGTCAAAGCACAATGTACTCCTTTTAAGTAAAAAAAATTGATAGCACAATCACAAAAGAAAGTAAGCCCAAATAACTACATTTCTGGCATACCTATCCATCTGGCTATTAAAAGGCCTGTCAGAAGTGGTAGAAGGCAAGTGCAGATATCCAGGGTAATGACATCACTTTTTTTCATCAAATTACAGATCACATCAGCAAATACCTGCACGAAGAGGAGAACTGACGTAATAATAGCAGGCCAACTCAAAAATTGTTACTCAAAACAGTTAGATTCCAGAAATACCTACAGAATGATCAGACATCTTCTCCATAGCATTTATAGCACCCCTGACATCATTCCTTTGCCAAAACCTGTGAATAACCTGCATATAAGCAAAAATATAAAAGTAGGATTGAGGTCAATGATTATTCATGATTGCATAACGCTTTCCTGTTACTCCGAGAGTTCGATCAAATGGCATCCACTTGTATAAAAAAAAATTATATTATGACCTCCTCTTTGGCATATAAAGTAGTTAAGCAATGGAAAAAAATATAATACAGAAGATGGAAAACAAAATCTTTATTCCAAACATTTGGGGTTGGCTCATTTAACTCTGTTAAATATCATGTCCTCCAAAGCATGGACAGTCAACAGGTCTTTGTTATCATTATCCAAATTTATTTTGGCTCAACTCTTGTCCTTGGAGCCCCTTCAGTGACAATATGGCTCCCACCGAGTGCACTCTCCATCGCATATGTCCAAATCATCAAAATGATTTTCCCTATTCCTATTCCTTTTTTTTTTCTTTGAAAATCCCCTGTTCCTATTCTTTACTGGAACAACCTTTAATTTTAACAAATATACTAAAATCCTCCATCACAATATCGCATCCTGACTACACTCACTTTTTTAATTAAAGGATTTAATTCATCTGTGAACCCTTTGTATCAATTTTAGCAATAATATTAAAATGTAACTCCTTTTAGTTGGCTTTTGGTCTTATTAATGGGCATAGATGATATATAGAATTTCAAAAGTTGCACAAGACTCAAAAGCAACTTAAAAAAAAAAACTTTCATTTCAGTTAGCTTTATGACTCCTGCTGCCATTGATGGTTTTTAGCACCTTTCATCGCTGTAGGATTCCTCCAAAACTTCCTATAATTCACTACTTTCAAATCTTATCTTTTTTTTTTCCTTTTTTGAGAGAAGGTAGGAGCTTCATTTATATTATGATGCCCTTGAACAAAAGTGAACTAGGGATCAACAACAAAATAAAAATTACAAACAAAGGGAAGAAAAAAGAACAAAAGGGTAACAACACCCATCACCAAGAGCCCCACCGGGCGAAGCTAGAACTAGTGACTCCTCCCAAAAAGAGTACAGGTAATTATTTTCCTGCAAACATTTCTATAATGCTATAATAAATAAATAAGGAAATAATACTCGAGTTACAAGTTCCAAAACAGTGAGCAGATGCATAACAAATTATTCGGCATTGCAAATCACCTGTAGTTTTGTCAATCGAGACTGCAAAGAGACTAAGAATTGTTCATGATGCTCCACTAGATCAGCAATAATATCCTCATCACTGGTGGACACAGTTTCTTTTTCAGAAGATGAAAGACGCCTTCTCTGCTCAATATTAATTAACAACATTATGACAGCATTATATGTTAACATGAAGATGAAAATTCTGAATAGCATGAACACGTAAAAGAGAACAAGTCTGCCCTTCCAAAATCAAAAGTTGATTAAATGGGGATGCTTTCGTTGAGAGTTAGAAGCATTCCACAAAGAAACATGACATACAACTCAAAATTCAGAATGATTTCAAATTTAGAAAAAGATCACCATGTTATGCAAGAAACAGGGAGCTGAAAAAAGTTTGATATATATATTCATATTAGAATTAGACACCGCAAAAAATAGATCCCTGAAAAATCCTCATGGAGATACCATACCAGATTATATGAAACATTGTTCATAACAGTGGCTGTCTCAAAAGAATTGCTAGAAGTTGGTCCTTCCATACTAGTTGAGCGTATCCTCACTAGTTGTTTCCAAAAGAACAAATATCAGAAGCATAGTTCAACTTCCCATGTATAGTATCAGAAATTACACATAAAAAAAATACCTCCTCTTGGCACTTCTGTAGAACATGAGTCTCTGCTTAATTTATGCACCCTGGTATCATCTAGATAGAAGATGGAAAATATTCAGTTTCCATTATAGCAGGAAAATCACAGTGAGAAACAGAATGAAATTAGAGAACATACAGAAAGCATATTTTGGATCACAACATGAAAACAAACAAGTATCAACTATCAAGAACTCTTTAAGTCAAGCAAAATGATTAGAAACTATTAAACATTTTCATTTCTAAATTAGAGTAATTACTTTGATTGTTTCATTTGGACAAAATCAGCTAGAGAGTTCTCATTCAACTCAAGTAGCCACATGCAGGAAATCAAGATCAACATACCAGCTACGGTGAACCCTAAACTAAAAAGAAGTTTCAAAAGAAATTCCATTCATGAATTATCAGAAAAAAAATTATTTCCATTCATGAAACAGACTTGTACATTGAAGAGGGTAAAATGTATCATGTAGAAGTACAAAATGTGACAAAAGGAATCCAGCCAATTGGTCATCAATATTGTTCTCGGTAATCAAGAATGAGGAGGCAATATTTTGGGCATTAAAGTAAAAAAAAAAAACATTATCCATAATAAATTGAACGAAGTTAAATAATGAGAAATAAAAATCTATATGTAGATCTTGTATATACAGCTTCCTACATAACAGATTCAATATCAACAAATACCACGATTTTTTGTATTATTCATTAAATACACTTGTATCTGTAATATTTTTGAATTCATATTCATTCGCGAGGAGCTGGATAAGAAGAAACTCTCATGTCTGGTTCTGCCAATTGGTCATCAATATTGTTCTCGGTAATCAAGCATGAGGAGGCCTCTTTAAACACGAGGATCTTATTTGGTGCTCTATATGCCTCTATTTCATTTAGCAAGGAATTCACCTACATATTTATGAAGTTTAGAAACTAAAAAGAGAAACAAACAAAGAACTTAATGAACAGTAATAACCTTTGCTGGTTTTTCTTGGTCTTTTTACTCTTGTGATACATTATCTCCCTTTTTATTTTAGAGGTAAGGCCTTGTGACCCCTCCTCAAGGAGTTTACCATTGTTATTAATATTAATATAGGTGTTGAGCACTCATTGTTCCTCAAAAAGAAAAAGATCATTATTTATGGCACACATCATTAATATAGGTGAGGAAATAATGTCATACAAGAAGATAAAGTAATGTGGCTTATAAGTGAACTTGATTTATCGTAAAAAAGTTTTTTTATTTTTTATTCTAGTTACACTAAAGCAAAGAAACTAAAGAAGTCACTGTAGACCGGTAGTGGAAATCACCACCAATCCAGCATGACCTTACTCCTCAATAATCAACACTACATCCACAAACTCAACTCTGGAGGCCTCCGTGATGTGTCTTCCCCACCCCGAGATGAAATTTTGGATATTCTCCCAAATAACATCCACGATGGGGGTCATGCCTTTGAAAATCACCTGATTTCTCAAAGCCACATTGGCCACACCACTGCAGGAATCTTCGCCTTTTGCAAAAGATGTAAGAGTATATCTATGAAGAAGTCATACATAATTCAGCCATTTGTTTTAATTGCGGCATATCATTATTATATAGGAGAAAAACTTATCCCATTTTGGCTATAGAATATTATCCCATTTTAGTTATAGAATAAGCCCTGAATAAACACCAGAATAGGGATAATCCTTTTCGTTGTACCAAAAAATGTCATCGATCCATCTTATCCTCCGATTTCCTATTCTATCTCAACTATATGGGACGGAAATTGGGCTGTCTAAGGAATTGGTAATGTACAGAGCCAGGGCTGACAAAATCAAATTGAGTTGGAATGCAAATTTGGTAATTGAATAGTAACCAGGGAGGGATGTATTGCTTTCTTTAATAGGGTGACATCTCAGCCCCCTTACTCAGATGTTTAAGAAGTCATTGTTTGGTGGCATCTCACCTTCCCCCAAAAAAGGATATTTCATTTTGAGGGGAAGACTCAGATAATTTTATCGGGTATACTCTATGATATTCATCTGCTAATCTGATTTTTTACCCATGGAGTAATAAAACAAGTATAAGAATATATATTCCTATTTCTGTTCCAAACAAACCAAATGCATAATTAATTGTTTCATTTCACCATGAGTTTTCCATTCTCAAGCTGAAAACATTCTCTTTCAAATAGAAAAGATTCCAGCATACATGCTTTGTACTACATTTTACTAATTTGAAGGAATATATCTACCAGATACAAGAAACACAACAACATATCTGTTTCTTTATTTTAAGGAAAGGTGCCTACAAATTTTGATGAACCATCCAAAAGAATATAAAAGGACAACGAGAGAGAAAAGACTGAGAAGATGAGATGTCATGGAAAGGGAATAAGCATAACGGGAGTCAAAATGAAAATCAAATGAAGAAACAATGAAACAAAATAAACAGTTCAACAACCACTAAAAAAATTGAAAATCTTTGTTTTTTTTTTTTGAGTTAAGGTAGGGATTGTACCACCAAATATTACTAATTAATTAAGATGTAACACCATCAAACCATGAAAAAAATGAAAAGAAGAGAACAAAGAAAAGAAGGAAGATGAGTTATCTAAAGCAAAGAAACTAAAGAAAATCACTGTAGACAGGTATGATATTCATCTGCTAATCTGATTTTTTACCCATGGAGTAATAAAATAAGTATAAGAAAACATATTCCTATTTCTGTTCCAAACAAACAAAATGTATATTAATTGTTTCATTTCACCATGAGTTTTCCATTCTCAAGCTGAAAACATTCTCTTTCAAATAGAAAAGATTCCAGCACACATGCTTTGTACTACATTTTACTAATTTGAAGGAATATATCTACCAGATACAAAAAACACAAGAATATATATGTTTCCTTATTTTAAGGAAAGGTGCCTACAAATTTTGATGGACCATCCAAAAGAATATAAAAGGACAACGAGAGAGAAAAGACTGAGAAGATGAGATGTCATGGAAAGGGAATAAGCATAACGGGAGTCAAAATGAAAATCAAATGAAGTAACAATGAAACAAAATAAACAGTTCAACAACCACCAAAAAAATTGAAAATCTTTTTTTTTTTTGAGTTAAGGTAGGGATTGTACCACCAAATATTACTAATTAATTAAGATGTAATACCATGAAACCATGAAAAAAAGGAAAAGAAGAACAAAGAAAAGAAGGAAGATGAGTTATCTAAAGCAAAGAAACTAAAGAAAGTCACTGTAGACCGGTATGATATTCATCTGCTAATCTGATTTTTTACCCATGGAGTAATAAAACAAGCATAAGAATATATATACCTATTTTTGTTCCAAACAAACAAAATGTATTATTAATTGTTTCATTTCACCATGAGTTTTCCATTCTCAAGCTGAAAACATTCTCTCTCAAATAGAAAAGATTCCAGCATACATGCTTTGTACTACATTTTACTAATTTGAAGGAATATATCTACCAGATACAAGAAATACAAGAATATATCTGTTTCTTTATTTTAAGGAAAGGTGCCTACAAATTTTGATGAACCATCCAAAAGAATATAAAAGGAAACGAGAGAGAAAAGACTGAGAAGATGAGATGTCATGGAAAGGGAATAAGCATAACGGGAGTCAAAATGAAAATCAAATGAAGAAACAATGAAACAAAATAAACAGTTCAACAACCACCAAAAAAATTGAAAATCTTTTTTTTTTTTTTGAGTTAAGGTAGGGATTGTACCACCAAATATTACTAATTAATTAAGATGTAATACCATGAAACCATGAAAAAAATGAAAAGAAGAGAACAAAGAAAAGAAGGAAGATGAGTTATCTACATCCGAACACCAGCTGGACCACCAATATACAAATTGTTTGCGCCAATGCTAAAATTGAAATTTTTTTAACTGCTACCAGGTGACTGATAACTAATTGTATTAACTAGAATTTTTTTTTTTTTTTTTTTTGAGAAGGGGTGGGACCAAATATTTTATTTCATATGGGATACACTCCAAAGGAAGCTCGCACATGAGATATCAAGGTGTTTCTAATATTACATTGTGGGGTTTCTACTATTAAATTTCAAATTATGTAATAGTGTAGCTATACATGTCATACAGAAAAGACCTGTTATTAATTTCTCAAGACGGGAGAGAGTATTCATGAATAGATAGAACAAGAAGTTTGCAATTGAGCAACACCATGAGATTGTAAAGACACAAAGGGCAGCTAGGCCTTGTTTTGGACGGAAAAAAAATTTAACTCAGAAAACCATCTGGATCATAACATGTATACGACTTAACCTTATGTTGCAAAATATTTCCCAGAAAATCATTAAAATTATGGCTAGGAACCCAAAACCGAATGCACAACTAGAAAAAAAAAAAGTTAAGTAAATTCTCATACAATTAGGAAAAAACTTGAGAAAGCTAAGATGCAGGTCAATATATAGCCAATAACAAAAATTCAACTACAACAGGAACAGATACAATTTAGCATTCAAATCGTTCTAGTCTCAACCAAATAGTAATTTAAAAGATCTTTAGGTAAGCAGACCATACAGCTTTCATGGCGATAATCAGCAGGTGGTTCCACTAACAAGTTATCTCCAACTCCAAGCTTTCCAGGTCCAGCACACCAAAGGGCTACTGAGTTCCTTTCAGTAGCAGAGACTGATTGGTTCCTGTTATTGACTCTGCAAAGGAAATTCTGGTCCATAACTTCATTCGGTTCAGTATTCCTAGGGCCCATCAATCCAGAGTGAATAGAAAAATTTGTCCTTTCTGAATCATCTCTACCATCTGACTGCTTTCGAAGATCGTTCAATTTTGACTGCATTGTGTAGGATACTGTTCTTCCAGCATTAGTTTCTTTTCTGGCATCTGTGGGAGATCTAGCACTAGTTCTAGGAACAATGACAGGTATGACATCAGATTTAGTGAACATTTGAACTGCTGCTTGTTGGGTCCTTGATGCACTTTTCTTCATTGTTGCTGTGGTAGATGCTACAGCTGAACTAGTTGGAGCTGACTTCAAATTGACATTCAGTCCAAGCTTCAGAGGAGTGCCAGGTGCACTTCCTGTTGCTTCAAATTCAAAAAATAGAATTACATGGTAGTAATAATTATAATAATAAAGAATTCAGGCATTTTACAACCACAAACTTTAGGACCAAATGAAGATTAAATAGAAGATAGATAGTCTACATGCTGTAGATTTAGTTTCCTTGTCTGAATTTTGTGATACTGATAACCGCCCCATGCAAGACTTTATAGTGTTGTCAGATTGTAAAGACAATAAACTGGCAGTAGATTTTGGTTCAGAATGACCACTTGATCTGGTGGTCTTAGAGGCAGTGTATGGCTCTATTTTCTGTGTAAGAAATTAAATGAAGAATACATATATCAGTTTTCTTGTTCAATTTCTGATGCAGTTTATCAATATTCCAAAAGAGCAATCAACATCAACAGCAGTATAAAAGGGAGAATGTAGGATATACCGAGATGTCTACAACCCATACTCCAACACCACTTTGATTATGAGAGCAACCAAGAAGTTTTCCCTCGTGAATGTTCAAATCTGATAATCTAGACCATCCCACATCTACAGCATCATGACATCTTATTGGTTCCCAAGAGAAAACCTGGATGTAAGTATCCATCACCTCCGTTTGAAATAAAACTAGATGAAATGAGTTTGGATTTCTGTCAGGAGCAACCTACCTTCAGATTTTCATGCAATCCACAGAGCAACGTTCTTCCATCAGGATTGAAGACCATACAACGCACTCCGTAGTCTGGAACAGTTAAATGGTCAAGAACAATCCATTGATTCCATCTTTTGCAACTCTACAAACTTCTTTGACATTCTTTTTTATTTTGATAAATTTTTTGATGTTCTTATATTTAGTTCAAAGAGATACCTCTGATCCAGCTGAACCAATTATCTCAAAAGTTTCAAGGTCCCAGAATTTGACAGATCTATCTGCAGAACCTGAGGAAATAAAGGCATGACATAGTTGGACTCATGTAAATATCGTAGATAACTGGAAACAGATATTAATAGGTAAAGAATCATAACGGAAACAGAAACCCATTCATGCAAGCAACATACTCAAATGTACAAAATTACTTTCATTTATAAAATATTGTCATGGCAGTTGTGCAGTCCCAATAAAAGTAAACTACTTGAAAACATTCAGAATGGTTCCCATCAAACTGCTATATATCCATGTCAAATGATATTGGCCCATAGTTTCAACTACAGTTAAGAAAGACCATAACAAAAAGAAAACAGAGAAAGAGAAGGAGAAAAATCTGATGCATATATTCAATAGTGCATTCTTTATGTGGATGAAGAATAGATAGGCATCAGGAAATTTTTATGCATCTTTATTAGCAGTTACATGTTAAATTGTCTATGTCTGACAATTCTTTGTAAGATGATCCTGAAGTCCCATCAGATTGGCTCTTGCAATGATTGAGGTCATATCCTCCGCCACATAAGTTGCTCAAGTGCCATGGAAAATTTAAAGCGTTTCATAAACCAGCACTATAAATACACTTGAATGATAAATGCATAAGAAATGCTTGTGTGTCGTTCCTTAAGATCTAGCAATGCTGAGGTCCTAAACAGGGCTGTTTTTATGAAATACACTGGTAAACAAGATAAATCTGGGCTCTTCCTGCAATGAACCAAAAGAAGCATTTCTTGAGGGACCAGGATTGTGTGAAACATAGAAGAACTGGAGTTCCCAAACATCGAATAATGTGTCTCCTCCTCCAGACACAACCCCCAGTAACAGAAGGAAACCCAACTCCATGGGTATCTGAACACCATCTATGTTTTAAGGTTTTATCACATCCCCTAATAATTTCATTAAAAATTTCTGGGCAGTGGTCAATTAAATTTTAGACATCAAGTAAATTAAGACTGCAACTCAAAACCAGATATGGATAAAGTCTCAGGAAGTTATCATTGATAGCTAGGTGACAGATACCACAGGGACAGTAAGCATATTCATTCATCTACATGTCACTACAACTGTACTATGAAATCATGAAATAGTGATATCCTAGTCAGAGATAACGGAGAAAAGGTCGATTTACTCACCAGTAGCCAAGAGGAACTCATGAGGGTGGAAATCAATGCACTGTATCTGACCCTCATGGCCTCTGAAATCATGCAGGAGCTTCCCAGCAGTCAAATCCCACAGCTGTCAAGATGGAAACTCAAGTTTAAAAGCTACAATGTATCCCTCTACTAAATTAGAACACATGTATATCAGACCAACATGTGCACGCACATACTGGTATGCAAAATGCAGAAGTCTTTGCTCCCAGGGGAACCAGCAATGCCAGGGAAAAGGGAGAGGAGAGAAACGTCACCTTCACGATGTTATCCTCCCCACCAGAGACAACCCAGCGGCCATCTGGGGTGAACCGGATGGTATTGACTCCCCGACTATGGCCTTTGTAGGTTCGGATGCATCCCTTCCTTCTGATGTCCCATATCTTGAGATTCGTATCCAGGGAACCAGACGCAAAGAATTCCCCAAATGGATGGAAGTCAACAGAGATACAATTCGACCTGTGGCCCGTGAGGGTGCGAACAACTGCATCCAACCAGCCAGAATCGACAGATAAGGGAGATAATTTCAAGAAGTCAACAACACACAAGCCTTGTAGTCTATATTATGTTTTTCTTTGGGAAATGATATCCTTTAATATTGGAACGGTTTGGAATGGAAATCATAAATTCAGCATGAAGAGGTGTGGATTGAATAAGAAGAGAGGTCCCCTACCCTTGGCTTCCTCCAAGTCCCAGAGCTTAATGGTGCCACTGGCTGCTCCGGCGGCCACCATCATCTCAGAAGAGTCAAAGCTGACAGACTCAATGGCGCTGGTGTGGCCTGAGAGGCTTGCTATGGCATTGGGTTTGCCAATGGCCCATAAGTTCACCTTATGGTCCTCCCCACCAGTGACAAGGACCCTTGAGGACTTCCTCCCAATCTTCAGGCAGTTCACGGTGGATGCATGGGCTGCGAATTCCTCTGAATGGAAGTACAGTCAAGGAAGAGAAACATAGAAGCCTGCTTATTTTCTTAAAGCTGTGGCACTTGCCAATCGGGAAAGGTTGATTGTTCCCTCTCCTCCTCCCTCCTCATATTCATAAGGGTACTAACAGATACAGAAATAATGCATGTACATTCGATCACATTCTCACATTTAGAACTTAAAAGGGTATCACTTCACAGTTTATCGTGGCATTTGATATCTATCTGTATTTGACATTTGAAAATCGTTTGATTCAATGGGAATGAGAATGCCACAGTGGGGAGCCCAAAAAAAAAAGGCTCAAATGTTGTTCGCATTTTTTAAAAAAATTGAGAGGGATTCAATTTGAGGAGGAGAAGAGCTTCTGGGAAAAGGGATCTGACACTAAAAGAGCGCCCCAAGATACTATTGATCTTCCCCACCAACCCTTTTTCCTTCCATTTCATGAGATGTGTTTCACAATCAAATCAATTATGTTCCTTATGGATATTGATACGAAAGCGGAAATAAGAAAGCACGAGAGAAAGATAGGAAGCAACAGATGGGAGGTCGTAGACAAAGAAGAAGGGGGGAAAAACAAAGGATACGTAGCTTGTACGCGCGCTTGGTCGTCGCCATCTTCTCTGAAACCCTAATAAAAATAATCCTCCGGCGCAGCTTAACCCGGTAGGTGGCGGATCTTCGGCGAGGGGCGGGTCATCTCTCTCCGTCCGTCCTTTTCTCTGCCACCCCTCAAACCAAACAATGGAGGGGAGAATTGGCAAGCTGGGTGAAGAAAAAGGAGAGCTCGTGTGATCTGAAGGGCCCCTACGAGGCTACGCCTATTGACTCGATGCAGCTGAGATTCTTTTCCTCTTTGTGTCCCAGTTCTCCGCCTTCTCTCCCGTGTCTCGAATCGATGCAAAGGAATGAAAATTAGAGGGCAGGGGAGAGGGTAGATTGAGAAACTACGGACAGGAAATATTTTTGAAGAGTACAAGAGCCTCTCTCAGTCTCTGTCTTTCTCTCTCGCTCAACTTCTTAAAAAATAGAACAGCAGCAAACCCCCGGCCCCCACCCTCTCCTAATTTATGCTCTTGTGCGTAACAATGATTATCCTAATGCCATTTCCTGGGAAACGACTCCAGCGTGTGATTTTTTTAAAAAGGAGATTAACAAAAAAAAAAAAAAATAAGTCTTTGAGTTGCACGTTAACGTGGATAACACTAAAGGCGAGGATAAAATGCTGGGATAAGAAAAAAATTGGATTAAATCACTTGTTATCCTATATAACATAAAAAAGGATAAAGCATAAACAATTATTCACATTTTGAGATAAAAATAAGAATAGTTTGTTCTGGGTAAAAGGTGAAACATACTTTGTTCTAATTTTTTATCCTTATTTTGTAAAATTGAGATAACATTTATGACTACTTTTTCAAAAAAAAGTGTTCCACTAAACAACATTAATGCCCAATTAATAGAAATGATAGATTTAGTATTTTAAAAAACGACATTAATGCCCAATTAATAGAAATGATAGATTTAGTATTTTAAAAAAAACTAGTTGTAGCGTATGTGCAAATGCACATAAATATAGGGTAAGAATTTTTTTTCCATTCATGTCAAATAATTTAAATACAATAACATTATCCAACTAAAAAATGAAATACGTATATAGATGGTTTAAATTACGTACTACTTTCAACAATAATAACCAATGACATTAACATCAAATTCTTCGAAACATGGGATTTGTAGATAAACAAAAACACACATTGAAGAAATAAAAAACGGTTTTTGTTTAATATAATTTAATAAATTAAATATTAAATTTTTTTATTTCGTTAATGTAAATGATATGATGTTTTTTAAAAAATAGTACAGTTGCTGAATTATTAAATGAGAAATATTCTATGCAACAATGCTATTAGTTGGTTAATGTCTATGTGAATGGTAAAAATGGGTCACTAAAACCCATAGTTGAGATTAAAGAATCCAAAGATATCATCTTCTGTGTACCATGCAAATGGAAAAAATAAATGAAGATGGATATATTCATATTGAAAATTAATTAAAATTTAAATAGACATCATCATGTCTTTTATATAGATCCTAAAATCTATAGAATTCAATCATAAATTAAAAATATATATATTTTTTAAGATCACCAGATTAAAAAATTTGAAGATGGCTACACATCCTGTATCATGAAGAGCTAAATTGAGAGAAAAAAATTTGATAGGTAAATTCATTTATTAAATTGGGTAAACATTCAATTAAATCCGGACATCATAATATTTTAATCATTAGATGAGATAGAATAAAATTATTACCCTATTATGATGATGAAAATATTATAATGAAATCACATTGCAAAATATTTATTTATGAATAAATACCCAATCCACTGTTGTACTACTTCCAACCAGAATAGAGAATCGAAGATGAATATGTTAAAGAAAAATAAATTATTTGAGATTTTTTTTAACAGTTGAAACACCGAAACAAGACAATTTTTTTTTAAAAAGAAGATCCAAGGGAAATAAAACAACATAGTAATGTTAATTGCAACATAAAATGGATTAGATGAACCAAATTAAGCTTCATATATACCAAAGAATAATTGACCTTCCTAGGATCAGAAGAAATTTTGAGAGAGGAAAAAAGAAAGAGGTGATAACTAAAGAGTTAATTAAATTGGGTAAACAGGTAATTAAATTAGGACATCATAGTATTTTGATGATTAGATGAGATAGAAAAAAAATTAGTACTCTATTATGATGATGAAAATATCATAGTGTTCTCATAATTTTTAAAATATTTTTATACACGAATGGAGTACTACATTGTCCAAAACATTATCATTATACTCATATCCTTTTGTAAAAATCAATGATATCAAAGGTATAACACTCTATAAGAAAAAAATAATCTCTCTCTATTTTGATAAGGAAAATATACATGTAAAATGATATTCAAAAGAAGCTAAGAAATAAATGCTATTCATATTTTAAATATATTAAAATCCAATCATATTATAATTTTAACCTTTACATATTGGGTTCTTAAAATTATAAATGTAATATTATCCTATTCTAATTTTAACCCTTACATATTGGATTCTTAAACTATGTCATGATAATTTTATAAAATAAATTATATTCAAGTTATTTTAATGATTTATATAGCTGTTCATACATTAGAATAAATAAATTTCTATAATTATATGTATATGATTATTTTATACATCCAAACTTTAATAAGATTAATTTTTTACTCTTATAATTAAACAAAGATATCAGAATATTTTGTTTATAAGCGAGGGTTATAAAATCAAATCAAAGGAATATAAATATTTAACATCAAAGCACTGTTCAACTATGCAAATAAAAATAAGAAATATTGATAACATGGGTGAATTCATTATAAAAAGATAAAAGTTAAATAGATGGCATAGAAGAACTTAAATTATAACACCAAAGTATTTTTGAACTATGCAAATGAAAATAAGAAATTTAAATAGATATTATCAAATCAGTTAAATATATCCTAAAATCCCTAAAATCTATGAATTTAATTATTTGATGATTTTTAGATATGAATAACATGAAAGTTTCTATACACTATGCAAATGGAGAAAAAAATGAAGATGGGCAAATTCATATCGAAAATTAACTAAACTTTAAATAGATGTCATAATGTCTTTTCTACATATTGTAAAATATACACAATTCAATCATAATAAATTTTTTTTAAAAATCAATTTTTCTATGTACCATGCAAATGAAAAAAAAAATGAAGATGGATAAATTCATATTGAAAATTAACCAAACTTTAAACAAACCTCATCGTGTCCTTTATATAGATCCTAAATTCTATAGAATTCAATCATTATAAATTCTAAAAATATATATATATTTAAGATCTCCAGATTGAAAGATGTGACGGCTACACATCCTGTATCATGAATAGTTAAAAATTTCTGATAGGAAACTTCATTTATTAAATTGGGTAAATAGTCAATTAAATCTGGACATCATAATATTTTGATGATTAGATGAGATAGAAAAGAAATTAGTACCTTATTATGATGACGAAAATATTATAATGAAATCATATTGTAAAAGATCTAAGAATAAATACCAGAACCACTGTTGTGCTACTTCCAATCAAATAGAGAATCTGATAAAATAAATCATTTCTATTATGTATGGAATAAAATTAGTATATATTTTAAATTAGTCCTTTTAAAGTGTTATTGTAAAGAATATCAACAAGAATTGTTCATGAAAAAAATTGTTAGGTGATGGGTACAATTATCCACTTCCAGCGTATGAAAATATTATTATATGGAAGCAATTCGAGTTGCTAGCGCGAACGAAGAGGAGGTATAGTTGTGGGGATTTGCATTTAACAATTGCTTGTTATGTGCAGAGCATATAATGTCAGTTAATAATGCACATACATTTGTAATGAAAGATGATAAAGTTGATCAGAAAAAGGAATGCAAATGTGTTAGTATCCAAAAAATCAAATACATGTAGACTTGGTAGGAATGAATCATCAAGAGAATCCAATCAGATGCCATTATCTCTAACTGAAAACTGATGATTTCATTAAAACTGGTCCCTTTCCTATTACGTCTCTCCCCTAAATGGAAATCCACCACAGTAAAAGTGCAATCATGTTGCTAGGCATATCATCAAACATATATAGCAATCATAGGAACTTTGACTATATCGCAGTCATTAAATCAATATTTTGACATTGGAAATGGAAAATTAACGATAACCTAAAGCAAACACCATCAAAAGAAAGACTGACTAAGCAAGAGATGACTCCAACATCAGAGTAAAAAGAGAACAGGACAATAAACGCATTTGAACCCAACGAAAAGAAATAGCTTCAAAACACAGGCATAGTCAATGTCCTCTATCAACACTGATAAATATAATCATACCACCTCCTTGTTGATCCCGTGCGAACACCGGCTTTTGAGTCCGCTGTTGTCGCCTCGCGATCCGCGTAACCCCAGAAAGTCCTCGATGTCGAACTCCAACCTCCAGGGGACCACAGACTCGATTATCACGAGTGCGTCCTCTACCTTGCAGTCGGGAGTGGAAGAATTTGAGGAGGATCAAATCCTGTAAACATGAAAAAGCCGAAATAAGTTTTTTTAAGGATCCCAAATGATATCCAATTTGTCTGTCATTGGGATTATTGAATGGTAGGGATTTTACATTACACAACTTCTTGAGAATGATATATTGAGACTATGAAAGGAAGGGGAGTCGCATAAAAAAAATTTTAAAAAAAGAGAAGGAAGGGGAGTCAAAGAGTCGGTCAATGATGGGTAAAGATTTTAAACAAATAATAAATGTGAATATAAACCATTAAATTGAGAGGCTCTTCATTTAGAAAAAAATTTATTGCAGAATGTTAATGTCAATGGTCGAGTGTAATGCGCAAGAGTAAAAACGTCCAATTAAAAGATAATAAATATGTCAGTTAAATTTTATTTAGGATAGGAAAGAAATTTCAAGAATCATGAAGAATAAACTTGTCAAATAAATATTTTTCATGGATTTATACTTTTATATATATAGTATAAATAAATATAGATATAGATAGATAGAGCATTTTACAAGGTATAAATATAGATATAGATTCTTCAAAGTTCAAAAACGAACATAAATGTTTTTTTTCCTAGGATACACATGATTTTTTTTTTGGTGTAGGTAATTTAGTGACTGCAAATGATATTTATTCTATTGGAATTTTTTATTCTAATTCAATGGATGTTTTCAGGGAGGAACGGTTTGCCTTGGAGACAAGGGCATATTTTATTAGAATGTATGTATTTCGATTATTTTTTTGAATATTAATCATTAAAATTAAATTTGTTGACAATTTATTTTACATATATATGTACAATCATAATATATTTTGGAATTCTATAATGAAGATTATGTGAATATTTGAAATTTTTTTTAATTGTATGTTATGTGTCTTTGCATATGAGATTAAATTTATTGTTGAGTTCACACAAAGCTCAAATCTGAATATGTCTTCTTTTTTTACAATCATTTTTTTTTGTGTATGAATATTTTATATGTTTTTTTATCAGGTTGCATTGTTACTATAACTGATTGTCATTAACAATCGTTATATATTTTTATTTATTAGGTGTAAATAGTGATATCCAAAAAAAATTTAAATCCTTTTTTTTGTATGAGTATTTGATATATTCGTTTATTTTGTTTTATGATTTACTGGGTTAGGTTGATCTAGTGAATGACTAATTGTCATGGGAGTGAAATGGTTTTGGGTGTGAATAATAATAATAATAATAATAATAATAATAATAATAATAATAATAATAATAATGGCTTTGGGATTGATGATGATTTTGATTTAAGAGGGGGTGATTTAAGAGGGGGTGTGAATTGATTGTCATAGGAGGGTTAAAATTGTCAAATGGCTATGTGGATGGATTGAAATAGGATTAAAGTGATTGAGAGGGGTAAAATGATCAAATGGACAGTTTTTGGTTTAGCAGCCTTTTATATAGTAATATAGATTTTGAAGTCATCCCATATTTGATCCAAATGCAAAATTGGGATAAGAACAAAAATGAAGATAATAAAAAATATTGACAAATGCAAATCTGAATAAAAATAGTGGATTTTTTATCTCATAAATTAGGCTAACTTATCATAAAATTTTTTCTATTTACCAAACTTTGCCTAAGGAGGCATAGTTTAACACTGAGATAAGGGATTGGAGTACAAAAATAATTTGATTAAATCACATATTATCCTATATGGCATAAGAAAAAAAAAAGGATAAAACATGAATAATTGTTCGAAAGAAAAAGTGAGGATATTTTATTCTGGATAAAAAGTGGAATATACTTTATCTCTATTTTTTAACTTCATTTTGTAAAACCTAGACAACATTTATGGCTGTCCTTCACAAAAAAACAAAAATAAAAACTTTATAAAACCAAAACCAGCAATATAAATGCCCTTTTAATAGAAATGGTAAACTTATATTTTTAATTTTTTTTGAAGTTATCCCATATTTTACATCATGTGATCGAGATGCAAAATTAAAGATAAGAATAAAAAAAAATGAGAATAACAAAATGCATTACCAAATGTAAATATGGATAAAAATAATGGTATTTTTATCTTTGTTAATTAGACTAACTTATCCTAAATATTTATCTATTTATCAAACTAGACCTAACAATCAAAATCTCGAACTCTATGAAGCAGAATAATCCGAATTTATTATTAAAACAGCTTCATACAATAACTATTTAAATATAGTGTCTCCAAAAGTCTATTTGGATAATAGAGTAGATGTAGAATAAGTTTAAAAATAAGATCTAATAGAGATGAATAAGTTTAAAATTGATACCAATATATAATATAACTATATCAAATTTTCCATCTATTCTATTATAGAGTATGAGAGGCGTTATGTGTCAAATCATATGTCATTATTGTTTACATTCAAATCATTTATTCACATTTTATAATTTTATCTATATTTTATTCACAATTTTTTATGGTCAACAAAACAATAAAAATTTCATTATTACATTCTCAATGAAAACTATTAAAACCACAATCATATAACTTATTTCATTAGTATTGTTACGATGAGAGAATGGAATAATGGGAATCCATGTATTCACTTAGGGTTAAATCCCTTTATATAGACAAATGAATAGGAGTTACACGTGTAATGCACTACACACATAATGAGATAACACATATAATCTAACAGCCCCCCTCAAACTCATGGTGGATCATACAAAGTGAGTTTGTGAAGGAGAAACTGAAATCGAGAAACTGGATGTGACTTCGTAAAGAAATCAGCAAGCTGCTCGGCAGAGGAGATGTGCGGAAGCGATAATGTCTTTGTAAGAAAGTGCTGACGAACGAAGTGACAATCGATCTCAATGTGTTTGGTCCTCTCATGAAAAACATGATTGCTGGCAATTTGAATAGCAGAACGGTTATCACAATGAAGAGGAGTAGGACCAGTCATAGTAACTCATAGGTCCACCAATAATCACGACCTTTTCGCGGTCAAAAATCCACATCGACAGTCTGGCGATCACGATGAGACTTCTTTTGTGAAGCTCAATACAGGTATCCTCGCATATTTTGATTAAGATCCAGTTAAAAATAGTGTAATTTTTTTCTTTTATTGAATATAAATTTCTTAAAAAAAAACAAAAAAATTAGAACTTCAAAAGTGCGTGTCTTTGATTTAAGTGTTTTGAAAAAAAAAATAATGGGCTTTGGTAGTTTGGTACGTAAACAGTGAGTGTGCATTGAAAAAAAAAAGGGATCATAATAACAATGGGATTTACATGAACAGTGGCATGCATATTTAACTTGAACAAAATGTTGTTGCTGTTATAAGAGGGGAAATGATTGTTTGACTTGGCTTCTAAAAAAAAAAGAGGGGTTGACTCTGTTGACATAAAACAGTGGGCTGAGTTAGTCGGCTTGAAGTCATTAATCCTCTCTTTTCAAATTCTTGATTTGGTCCTTGCTAAAAAAAAAACTTTTGGCATCTTTCAAGTTCTTCATGGTAATTCCATTGATTTGAATTGTATGTATCTGTTTTATGCTAAGTTAGTTTTATTGTGTATATATTTGTTTTCTTTTTTGAGAAAATAAAAAAAATGTCTTATTTTCGTGGTGATGTGTTCCGATTTGATCAGAATCACAGAAGTCAAACACTAGACATGAGTCGGTCCCATCACCTTCTTATCAGTCCAGATTCCCACCAACCATGCCCCATTCATCAGCCCGCATTCCTCAAGGGTTAATCAAACCCTAGAGGAAATCATAAGGCAGAAAGTTTTTGAGATCATGTCCCCTGTCTCTACTGATTTCCACTGGAGAAACCATTGCCAGTTTGATGCCATCAAACTTCCTCTGAATTTTCAAGCTCCCAATTTTAGGAAGTATAGTGGTCAAGGTGATCAGCGTCATCATATCAATGCATTTTATCTGGATGCTCATCCCTTCCTTGATGATGAAGCCATGCTCATCTATTTGTTTCCATTGTCATTGGAAGGGATTGCCTTGCAATGATTTACCTCCCTTACCCAGAATGATCTCCAAACCTTCCCTGATATAGTCCAAAAGTTTCTCAATCGGTTTAATTTCCAAGCTAGGCGTGCTCCCTCCCCAGCAGACCTTGTTGCTGAAAAGATGCAATCTGGAGAGGACTTCATTCAATTTGTTGATCGATGGAGGGATATGGCTGCCCGATCTGGAATCTCTTTGCCCGAGTCCCAACAGGTTGACATGGTCATCATGAATTCCTGTGGGGACATCAAAAGGGCATTGAGTCTTTGTGACTGTAACACGTTTGATCAATTATTCGATCGCGTTGTTGCAATCCAAAGATATTCATTCCGGCTCCCTCCTATCATCCGAATGAAGAAGCATATTTTGGGGTTCCCGAGTTTCAATATCCAGTCCAATAGCATGTTGGGTTGTTGAGATGCCCTCTCCAATTATCAGGCCGCCCGATGGAAGTCCTCTCCCGAGATGGCTCCAAGGGTGTGTACGTGAGAGGGACCCCAACATTAGACTAAGGGCCTCTCAGCCAAATCATTCACCCCATCAACCCTATGCATACCTAGCCGCTGAGCCTGAACCTATCTTTACCTGCCATCAACCTGAATCTCAACCAGAAATCCCATATGACCCAGTCCCCCCAAGCCCAGCCTATGAGCCTTCACCCCATCAACCCTATGCATACCCAATTGCTCAACCTGAACCCCTCTTTTCCTACCATCAACCACAACCACAACCAGAACTTCCGTCCGACCCAACCCTAGCCTATGAGCCTCCAATAATCGAAATCACAGAATTTGCAGAGTATCCCATATGGGACTACAATGATGAAGGGTTTTGTGATGGAGAAATATTAGAACTCACCTACCCAAACCCAAACCCAACCTACGAGTCTCGAGTAGTCGAAATCATGGAATCTGATGAATGTCCCAAATGAGACTACGATGATGATGAAGAGCCCTGTGATGGAGAACTACTGAAATTCATTTACCCTACCCCAACACCACTTGAACCCACCACCCAATCCCTCCACTCAGCTGAGTTTGAATGCCCTTTGTCTTCACCTGCTCAAGATCCAATCGAAGCAAAGCCTGTTGAACCTATTCCAGTCATCTCAGATGACTCAAATCTTGATTCATCAGAATCTGAGGTTGACCCAGACCCGATTGAGCCATTTGTGCATGCCCTCGAATCAAAACCTCTCATATTTAGAAATGCACAATTCAAGGAAGCGATCGAGCCATCCCAATTGCCAAATATGCTCGACTTGTCATTCCATCTGTCGGAGGAGCTTTCTCCTCCTGAATCCCCCGCCACATCCAAAGAAATATTCCCCGCCATATCCAAATCAATTTCCCCCGTCATATCCAAATCAATCATTCCCTTAATATCCAAATCAGATCTGATCCATAAGTCCCTGGTTGCACCAATTGCAAAGTCATTAGTCCCACCACTATTAGGGTCTCAGCAGCATGTTAACCCATCTCCCCTTGCATCTGTTAGGTCAGTATGGCTTGCCTTTCCATATCCATATCTTTGTTGACTGACCCCTCTGTAAGGGAACATTTTCTTTCTGCTGAGAATCTATGGCAGATTAGACACCACTCGCGTTTCTGACAGCTTCTGATGGACGCCGAGCAACAATGGTGTAGAAAGCGTCACACGCGCTTCAAAGTGGAGGAGGAGAATCCATGGGCCATCAATGTTACATCAGACGTTCCAAGCGTCATTCCTCTAAAGCTGCTTCAATTTGAGCCTCCATGAAGGACTCATCCTGCACCATCATTTCTGGAGACCACCCTCCAGCATTATATAGTATTTTTCATCTCCCATGCTTTATTTACATAGCATGTTGTTGTTTACTGCTTTCTTTAAGTGAAAAATCCAAAAAAAAAATCAAATATGTCAAAATTCAAAAAAAAAAAAAACTAAAAAAAAATGAAGATATACCAGTCCAACACTTGAACTGGAACATCTATCTTCCACCATGAGAGCACCCCCAGTCCAACACTTGACTGGGGCAATTTTTAAATCCCCAATGAATGATTAATTTGAGCATGACTACTATATCTTGTCAACATTTACTCCATTTGTTTGATTGTTTTTTGTATATTTGCTTGGACTTTTGATAGACCATGTCCAGATGGTTGACTTTCTTTTTCTTGGCTCACATTATCATTCCACTATCCACACACATAATTGGCTTAGGATTTAGTCCACCACAGGAAAGAAAGGCCGCCCACACCATTAGACTGGGGTAATTGTATCTTCTTTTATTTAAAATTTTCATTCGTGTTGACTGCGACCCATAAATATGTCTTAGTCCTGATACATGTCCCAAAGAAGCTGGCTCTAGCACTGTTGATGCTTTCAAAAAAAAAAGGGGACAAGGGAGGGTAAAAAACAGAAATGCCCCCCGATAAACAAGGCAAGGTTTGCCATTTCAAATAAAAAGGATGAAAAGTAGATGTCCAATGCGGGTCTACGTCCTTCAACTAAAAAAAAGAGAAAGAAAGAAAAGCAGTAAAGAATAAAGCTAGAGGGACCGAGTGACTTAAGATATGTGCTAGGACTGGGGTAATTTTGATGGTTCTCAGAAGACATTACTCTCACCCCCATTCATTCTACTTCTCCATTGGAAGAGCCAATTAAACTAGAAATTTGGTGAAGCGGTTGATCCATTCTATGGTGGACAATCTCCTAAGCTGACACCATCACACACCACGTGAGTCATTTTAAAGGCTGCCTAATCCGATGGACGGAAATCTTGTGCCTGTCTAAGTGGACATGAAATTTTCAAATAAACTGGAGTGATCAATCAGATAGAAGTCTTTCATGCTTAAATTAATTTTTTCATACAACATGCTCTTACATGCTAAATTGCTTGCTCATCATCCTACCATGACATATGTCACTTGAGCACACACTCACATCCTACCATGACATGTATTATAGAACTGCAAGCTATTTGTGTCTTCTCCATGCCCGTTACATGATCATCTTGTATATTTTGAGTTGTGCAGACATATCTCTTACTAACTCTAACTTACTAACTTACAAATTTTTTTTTTCAAAACCTAGTTTGCATTTGCTTGTTGACTGGTGAGCGCCCCTCCAGCAAAAGCAATGATCTACCAATTTGCGAATGCGAGCTTTGTATGGCCGTTGGTGGCCTAAATATGGGGACGATGGACCCTTTCCAAAATTCCTGACCCAAACCTTGGTCACCAACAAGTTTTCAAAACCACTAACGTGCATAAAAAAATGTTTTCAAAAATCAACCCAGCATGCATGCATTTAGGATAATTTGCATAATTTGTCTCTCTCTTCAGTACCTTTATAAGCTTCAATTCTTATTTGGCTTGAGTATTTGTCTGATTCGGAAATCTACCTGGTATAGGTAATTATTCCACTCCCTTGTGTTTTGCCTTGTTGCTCATACCACCCTGGAAATTTTCTTTGGCCTTGTATACCTTGATTCATGACCCAATGATCCTTTCAAATTATCGATCAAAATTTCCTTTGCTTTTCTTTTCGCATTTGTGATATCCCCCTGTTCGCTGAGTTGCCATGCATGGTAGGCACAGGGAATCCAACGCCGGGCTGCAGCACATGAAGGCTAGGAACCCCAATCGAGGGTTAGATCACTCACCGCATTAGTTTAAATGTCTTTCTCCCCCAGGATCATTTTGTTGATGAGTTTTTGTAGACCTGTCGTAAGTTCATTTTTTAGCTGTCATCAGTCATGAGACCAAAACCCGTGTCGGATGGACTGGTCAAAATGAGGTCTCTCTTCTTATCCTCGAACGGTGCTTCTCGTTTCTCTTGAAACACCGTCCGAGGAGGGGCAATTGTAGATACCCCATTTTGACCAGTTTAAGATCCAATTTACATATTCCAGGTGATATCTAAATCAGTTCAATGCTTATTACAAATACATTATTTTTCTACTTGCTATGATTTCACAAGTGTATAATCCAATGCCATGCATCCATATAAATACATGCATGACACACACTCATTGCATCACACATCACATGTACTCTCTCTTTTAAGCTTCCATATACATCACCTATACCCCCCATATTGTTATGACATTTACCTCTATTAGTACAACCTCACCTAAGCCTACACTCCAAAATTTACACACATCATAACCTTGTAATCTCCATGTCCCATCCATCACTCCTCACACACACTCTCACTCACACACACCACCACTTTATTATTCATAACATACATGTGGAGGGGAGTGGGTGATCAAAAGAAATGGCCATGCATAAGGTGAAAAATCAAAGGGAGTAAGAGAATTGATTTGATAAGGCATGGTGGGTTCATTTTTAAATGTTTTCTTAGAGGCTAAGGAAATGAATGTGTGGTTGTGGTCTATTGGAAGTACATAAACAAAAAGGGGAAGTGATGGGGGTGGTCATGGGGATGATTTTCATACGTGGAGAAGGAGAGGAAAACAAGGGGGGTTAGTTGTATTCAAGAGGCTATAAAAGGATGACTTGGTGGTTCATTTAGAGGGGAGAGGGGGATCATGAAAGATGTGTGTGTTTGTGTGAGACAGAGAGAGAGCAGTGAGTGAAAAAAAAAAGTGAGTGGAAAAGTTTTTGCTTAAGAGAGAGTGTAAACAGAGGACGTAGAAGAAATTGATAAAGCTTATAAACAGGGCTTTCTTTTGTTAACTTGCCTTTTATTTTTAGTTTACTAGTTAAATCTCATTTACATCATTTAGTTAGAGCATTGTCATTCCAACCCATTTTTATTGCATTTTAAAGGGGTAAATCTTTTGGGGAGGGGTTAGTAAAATCATTACTAGTCCCCTCCCCAAACAAACCAACGCGGTACGTTTTAGTGTTCATATTTAATTTCTCTTTTATTTTTTATTTTAGAATAATTTACTACACTCTTTTTCTGACTGGATCTTAATCATTTTGTGCGAGATACCTGAGCTTCACCGCGTTGCGTGGCCGGCTGCGTCAACGTGAAGAGAATCCACCATTTCCCGGCAAAGGTGAGTAATAGAAGAAACCCTCTTTTCTTGCTTTTCAGGAAAAGCAAGTGGCGATCACAACAGCGTCCTTGGGAGCGGTCGAGCGAACTTGGACGATCTTTCGAACAGTGATCCGGTGTGTCGCGTATAGACCGGAACCAAGTTTGAAAGAACCGGATTAACGACGACCTTCTTTCTTTCCGTCATAAAAAATCCAGTATCGACATACAAGAATCCAAAATCCAACTCAGGATCAAAAGGGGAAAACAAAACAAAAGACTACATGAATGAGGCATATTATAATGTACACTCAGACTACTACGGAGGAATCAAGTTCATCAATAAACCCCTTTCTCAACATATCGCATTACCTACCTCTCTAATAAGGAAAATAAAAATAAAAATCTCTTGCTGTCTATTAGAAAACCTCTCTAATAAAAATATAAACCTCTCAAATAAAAATCTCTTGCTGTTTAGGGTTTAGGGTTTAGGGTTTAGGGGTTTAGGGTTTAGGGGTTTAGGGTTTAGGGTTTTAGGGTTTAGGGTTTAGGGTTTTAGGGTTTAGGTTTTAGGGTTTAGGGTTTAGGGTTTAGGGTTTTAGGGTTTTGGGTTTAGGGTTTTGGGTTTTGGGTTTTGGGTTTAGGGTTTTGGGTTTAGGGTTTAGGGTTTAGGGTTTTGGGTTTAGGGTTTAGGGTTTTGGGTTTAGGGTTTTGGGTTTAGGGTTTTGGGTTTAGGGTTTAGGGTTTTAGGGTTTAGGGTTTAGGGTTTAGGGTTTAGGGGTTTAGGGTTTAGGGTTTAGGGTTTAGGGTTTAGGGTTTTAGGGTTTAGGGTTTAGGGTTTAGGGTTTAGGGTTTTAGGGTTTAGGGTTTAGGGTTTAGGGTTTAGGGCTTTTTTTTTTTTGCTCGTTAATTGAAAGTTTATTTAAGTAAAAAGAAAGGAGTTACAAAAGTGGGGTTACAGAGAAGAAGATACATGGGGGCTAACTAGAGTAGCCCAATGTACCACAAAAAACCTGTTAACCTAGTTACAAGAGGACACTTCGCAAAAATACAATATCATCAAAAGGAAAAAAGGTTGTACAAAAACAGCCCAAGGTAGGGGTAATCCAAGGCTTAGAGTGTGTCTCTACGGGCCTGAAAGTTCTTGGACCTGGACCTGTCATGATGTGCCTTGAGATGGGCTGCCACCTGAGCTGAGGAGAGAATGAGTGGCCTGGATGCCGTAGGAGGAGGCCAGATGAGGAGCCGGTCCTGCAAGGGATGACATGGGGGCTATGCGGTCCAACAAACTAATCAATCCCAGGTCCACCGATATAAGCCAGCCATAGTGATGTCCGACCACAACAAACTCTCCCAAGAATGCATTATGAAGCATGCAACCTGGGGTTGGATGGAGGACTATGCAACCAAAGTTAGGATTTAGGAAACCTATATTGTGGAACCTCATTAGCGTCATCATTAAGGAGATGTGCCATGGGAGCAGGGGGATACCAGAAAATAGTCTCTTTAGGGTCACTAATCCCCATAGAAGCCAACTTGTCCGCTGGCCTATTGCCCTCCCTAAAGATGTGGGAAATATGCCACCCAGAAAGTTTTCCAAGAAGTGAAAGGATGTGGTGCACATAGGGGCAAAATTGTGTGGTAGCTTTGGATTTTCCTAAAATAGTGTCAACCACAAGGGTTGAATCACTTTCAATCCAGATAGACCCAGTGTAGTGTGGATGGAGATCAAACCAAAGTGAAAGACCTCTAAATAGGCCATAAAATTCAGAGAAGGAGTTAGTGTTTCTCTTAGTGTTGCAGCAAAACCCAATGAGGAATGAAGCAAGGTGGTCTCGAAAGAGTCCACCCGCACCCGAGGGGCCTGGGTTACCATGGGAGGCCCCATCAATATTAAGTTTAATCCAGGGGGGCTTAGGTTTTTTCCAAATGACTTCTAAAGGGGGGCAACAGGGGGATGCCGCAAAGGGCAGCCCAAGGGAGGATATAAGGGAGGTGGTTTGACCATCAAGTTGCCAATTAGCCCCATGGAGAGCAATAGCATTACAAATGCTTTTCCGTATAGAATTGGTCATGTGGGGAATGTGAGGGGTAGTGTCATTGAACTTGGAAGCGTTCCGAGCATTCCAAATTTCAAATAGACAAAAAAGAAAGATGACCTTGCAAACAAGTTTACCCTTTCTAGGAAGAGTAATGGATTTAACCCAAGTACTTAGAGCCTTAGAAAGAGGGAGAAGCCTAGGGAGGTCAGCATGAAGCCAAGTTGCTATGGTGTCCCAAATGGGAATGATTGCTGGGCAGTCAAAGAAAATGTGAAGGGCAGTTTCTTGGCTACTGTGGCATAGGTGACAACGAGAGGCTAATGAAAAACCTCGCCTAATGGCCCAATCATCAGTGGGGGTCCTTTTGAGGAAGGCCCTCCAAGTGAACAGGCAAACTCTTGGGGGGAGAATTGGGTTCCAAACTATGTTAGCCCAGCTAACCTTGGGATGATGGTGCCTAAGAGCATCCCAGCAGCTTTTGACACTGGCCGTACCTAAATCATTGTGTATCCAACCCAAACAGTCCTCCCTATCCAAGTCAGGGGGAGGGAGTAGCCTAACATCCTGGAGGATGTCTATAAGGGCTTGGCAGCCCACCCTAGAAATGTCCCAATCCCCATTGTCATTAATGATCCAGTTGACTTTTTGGTGTGGGTTGGCAAGATGGGGGAACAAAGTGTAAAGAGGTTGGTCTCCAACCCATTTGTCCATCCAAAACCTAATCCTATTACCATTCCCCACAATCCAACAAGACCCTTCAAAAAGGAAATGTTGCAGACCTTTAAAAGATCTCCAGATACAAGAGCCCTCCCTAGCTTGTTTAGCCTCCCAGATGACCTTGTGATGAAGGTAGCGAAAGTCCATGAATTGAGCCCAACAAGAGTTGGAGGTCATCACTTTCCAAGCTAGCTTAGCTTGGCAAGCAAGGTTGACATCTTTTAATCTTCTAATTCCAAGGCCTCCTTCCTCCTTGGGGGCACAAATATTGTCCCAAGGGATTGGGATGGAGACATGGGGATCAGAAGAAGTGAAAAGGAAAGCCCGCATGAGTTTCTCAAGGATGGCAATAGTTGTGTTTGGGATGGGAAAGGACAAGGCCGAATAGATGGGAATACTAGAGAGAACATGGCGAACTAAGATGAGTTTACCTGCTTGTGAGAGGGTTTTATTTTTCCAACCGGCAAGGCGTTTGCGAAAGTGATCAATGAGTGGGAGGAATAAACGGCTTTTGGGGGCTCCTTGGAAGAGAGGAAGGCCAAGATAGGTTAGGGGAAAAGAGGCTTCAAGGAGTGGGAGGATGGATAGGATTTGGCTTTTCCTAGGAGATGTCATACGACCAAAGATAATTTGACTTTTATTGGGATTGAAAACTTGACCAGCTGCTAGTTGATAGGAGGAAAAGAGGTTATGGAGGGCATTAGCACCACGTTGAGTGGCTCTAAGAAAAAGAAGGATGTCGTCCGCAAAGAGGAGGTGACAGGTGGGCCGGTTGGGGGGATTGGAGTAGAGGGGAGTTATATCGCCATTGGAAAGTAGGAGGTCAAGGTTGCGACTAAGGATGTCTTGCGCAAGGATGAAGAGGGAGGGGGAGAGGGGGTCTCCTTGGCGAATGCCACAAGACATGCCAAAGAAACCATGGGGGGGAACCATTGATGAGGATGGAGAGTTTGGGAGTGGAGATGCATTGGGTAATGAGGTTAATGAATGAAGGGGAGAATCCAAATTTAAGCAATGCCGCGGTGAGAAAACCCCAATTTAGCTTATCAAAAGCTTTAGAGATGTCAACTTTAATGCACATGGAACCACCATGAAGCTTGACCTTCATACGATTTGCAAGTTCATGGGCTAAACAAATATTATCAGAGATAGATCTACCCGGGACATAGGCAACTTGTTGGGGGAGAATGAGTTTGTCCAATAGGGGAGCTATCCGACGAGCAATGATTTTGGACATGATTTTATACCAAAGATTGCAAAGACTTATAGGCCTAAAGTCTTTAACCGAAGTGGGGTTACTACATTTAGGGATAAGGGCAATAAAGGTAGTGTTGGCAACCTTGAGGATGCGCCGATCTCTAAAGAAGCTTTGGACTGCATTAACTAGGTCATCACGAATAATTTCCCAACAAGAGTGGTAGAAATATCCAGAGAAACCATCTGGCCCAGGGGCACTAGATGATTTGAGGGACATTGTTACCTCTTCAATTTCTTTAGCAGTGGGGATGGCAATGAGAAGGTCATTGTCGGCTCTATTGACCAACGTGGGAACAACATCAAGTAATCTAAGGTCCAAAGAGTTGGGGGGAGCATCATAAGAGGAGGAGAAGTGTTGAAGGACAGTGTCCTTGATTATACTTTCATCCGTAATGATGTTAGTTCCAACTAAGAGAGAATTTATCCGATTAGTGGATCTACGAACCCGGGTGGATGTGTGAAAGAAGGAGGTATTTCTATCCCCTTCTTTAAGCCAAGAAATTCTCGATTTTTGTTTCCAAAAGGTTTCCTCTTGGCAAATCGAGTTATGAAGGGCAGCTTTGGCCTGAATAAGAGAGGACGGGGGCTCAAGAGGAATGCCATTGTCAAGATCCAATTCTAATTGGAGCACTAAGCTTTCAGCTTGGACAATCTTTTGTGTAAGAATTCCAAAGACAGATCGATTCCAATGTTGGAGATCACATTTGAGCCTTTTAAGTTTCGAGTGAAACATGTATTGAGGGGTTCCTAGAGAGACAGGCCGAGCCCAAGAAAGGGCTACAGTGGAGAGAAAGGAAGGGTCCTCAATCCACATTTTCTCAAACTTAAAAGGTGTGATTGGTTTAGGGGCATGGGAAACAGAGAGGAGGATGGGTTTGTGATCCGACCCCACATAGGCAAGGTGAAAGAGGGTGGAGGCATTAAAGTGGCTGAGCCACACATGGTTGACAAAGGCTCTGTCGAGCCTAGCTGAGATCCGTGCAAGGCCTAGCCTGTTGTTGGACCAAGTAAACCGGGGACCTTGAAAGCCAATATCAATGAGACCAGCCATCCCCATCGCATTATTAAATTCTACCATGGATTGAGAATTGGGGGGGCGACCACCGCGCTTTTCAGTGGTCATGGAGATTGCATTGAAATCTCCAATAACACACCAAGGGACATTGGACATAAGGGGGGACATGGCGTCTAAGAGGTTCCACAAAGGTTGTCTAAGCCTACGTTGAGTTTTAGCATAAATGCAAGAGAGGAAACATGGAGGATGAGAATGCAAAGCAGGGAGGGGTGTGAACATGCAGTGAATAATTTGTGGGGATGAAAATATGATTTGAAAGGTGGAAAAACTCTGTGATTTTGCAAAAACCCAGATTGAATTGCCATTCGAGTGAAATGTGTCAAAGTGCCCATGGTTGAGAATGTATGCAGAATGAGCAGGAGAGTGAGTCCATGGTTCGCTAACTATCAGGATGGCTGGAGTATACCTGCGAAGTAAACGTCGGATTGACCGTTTGGTGGGAGCATTCGCGACCCCACGAGCATTCCAGTAGAGGATGCTGTCCATCGATCAAAGATTTTTGCCCGCCCTACTGCGAGTTTTGACACCATCCACAGAGTTGGTTGAGGAGATTTTGCGAGCTTGCTTGGATGTCTTCTTGAAGGGTACCATTGTGAAGGAGGGATCGCCAGATGAGGAAGAGCTTGTGCTGTCCAGATCGATGCTGTGCAAGGGGTGTTTCGAGGATAGAGGGGGAACATCAAGCCCCAAGGCATGTGAGGGAGGAGAGGGAACTGCTGCTGCTGTTACGCCCGGAGAGAGGACCGTTGCTGCTGTTTCGCCCGGAGAGGGAACCATTGCTGCCATTGCTGCTGTTACGCCCGAAGAGGGATCCGCTTCTGTTGTCATGCCCGGAGAGGAGTGGTTGTCGAGGGAGGCCCTGAACTGGAAGGAATGCTCGTCTACGGAAGAAGGGCTGCCATTGAGTGGGGTCTTGTCTGCGCCTACCTGGGTTGAGCCACCGATGCCGAAGAGCTATCAAGAGGGGACTCCGATCCCGAGGAAATCGGAGTCGAGACTGATGTGATGCAATGCAAATGAGAAGGGGATTTAAAGGGGGGAAGAGGGGGAGTGAAGAGGAGGGATTTTTGGAGGGGGGGAGAAGGGCAGGGCCCAAGGATGGAGGGAATGGAGAGGGGAGGGGGATGAGAGGGAGCAGCTATGGCAAGGTCAATGAGGGTCCCCAGGGGGGAATCAGGGCAAATGGAGTCGGCTGAAGAAATGGGCTCAGCCCATTCTTCAAGAGAGGGGATGGGTCCAGAGGGGGGAGGGACAAAACCTTGGGGATTATCCAGTAGGGGTCCAATGGTTTGAAGGATGTGGGCTGGAATCTCATCCACTAGGTGGGCCAGGGATTCAGGTTGGGCTATAGTGGTAGAATGGGCTGCAAGTGGGCCAGATGGGGGAGCAAAGGGGGATGGGCCAGATGGTGCGAGCAAGGGGTTCAGTGTAGGAGATCCAATAGGGGAATGAGGCCCAAAGAAGTGAGAAGCCCCAGGGATTTCATGGGAAGGAACTTGTGAAGGGGGCCCATTGTGGGAGAACTGACTTGGGTCCAAGGCAGTCAGTGTAGTCAGTGCAGAGGGGAGAATTTGCTTACCCCGAGCCAAGATTCGTGGGGAGGTGACATTGTTGGCTAATTGGAGATGCCCGTCAGGTGTTTGAGCATCAGTCTCTACGCCACCCACCACATGAGCACCAGTAGCACCAACATGAGTCACCTGAGTCACCTTGGCACTAGTACCAACTGCACCAGCCACAGCTACACCAGCCACGGCAGCACTAGCCACAGCTGCGCTTGTGCGGCCACCTGCCTGTGCCCCAGCACACCTCTCAACTGTACCCAGATCACAATGTGAATGGCCCCTAGGGGACTTGAGGATACCCTTTCCTTTGTCAGGTGTGCGCAGACTAGCCGTTTTCTCCGAGGAGGGTACCTTGCGTGAGGGGCAGGCCTGAGGAGTATGGCCAAGTTGGCCGCAAGAAGTACACGCTGCCGGAATATATTCGTACTCAATTTTCACAGTCAGGAGGCCCGCAGAGGTGATGACATCAATTTCTTCAATGAGGGGCTCCAGTGGATTGATTTCCACACATAATCTGGCGTAGCTTAGCCTTTTGCGGGCGAGTGTATACGCATCAATCCTTAGCGGCTTCCCAATCCCTTTGCCGATGGAGATGAGGAGATCTTGCCGAAACAAGTCAAAGGACAAGTTATGAATTTTTACCCACACCGGGACGAGCGCTGGGAAGTCGATGGAGGGGTCAAACTTTTGGTCCCATCTCTTGAGGCGCAACACAGTGCCCGCGAAATACCAGGGGGCCGCATGGAGGACACCCTCCAAGTCTTCCATACATTTGAATTCGAACCTCAGGCACCCATTGGTGCCAAAGCCGACTAGCACAGATTGTGTGGTTTTCCAGTGCCTGGAGATGTTCCTTTCGATGGATTCCACCGAAGGTCTGCGGCCCGCAAATTTACCAACCAGGCTGAGTTCCTGTTCACGAAGACATGACATATGAGCTTCAGTATTAAGACGAACCACCCTACGGCCATTTGATGTGGAAGGCTCCGGGAGGGTGTAGCTGATGATCCGCTGCTGCTGAACGGCCTGCACAAAGGAGGTAGGTGCATCCTTGGGGGCGGGCGCAGTGGTCGTGGATGAGTGACCAGCTACTGTAGCAGGATTAGAATCCTTGGGGGGTGAAGAGAAAAGGTGGTCAATCGGGGGTACCATACTCCGACTAATTTCTCTTATGCGGGCTGCCAGTGCAGAGGGAGGAAGCAAGGAGGAAAGGCCAACGGGTTGGGGGCTGTTGTCATTGTGATTGGCGGGGAATGTGGGTGGGAGGGGAGGTGAAAGAGTGAGGGTGGTGCCATTGTGTTGGGCAGGTGCATCCGGGGAGAGTGAGTGGGGCCTTTCATCAAACAGATGGTGGGGCACGGTCCGGGTAGTGACAGGAATATGAAGGGAAGAGGAGGGGAGCGGTGGAGGGAAGAGGTCATTCGTGGTCCAAGGTGTCAAGGTGAAGCGCCTGAGAAGGGGAGATGGGAAAGAAGAGGCGGAGGGGGCTGGCGTTGCCGGAGAAGAAGGTGTCAGAGGTACCATGGGCGGTGGTGTAGTAGAGGGTGAAGAGAGGAGGTCTCGGAAGGTGGCCAAACCACCTGTCATTGGATAAAGGGAGGGACGGGGAGTCCAGTGGTGGTGGTCCCAGCCGCCGGCGAGCCGCCGGCCGGCGGGAAATTTTTTTTTTCCAATAAAAGGTGTTAGGTGGGGGTATTTCGGGAAAGTAGAGGGAAAATTCAAAATCGCCTGGAGAGGAGAGAAAAAAGTAAGAGAGAGAAACTAACATGAAAAATGAAGTGGGTTTTTGGGGGTTTAGGGTTTAGGGTTTAGGGTTTAGGGTTTTAGGGTTTAGGGTTTAGGTTTTAGGGTTTAGGGTTTAGGGTTTAGGGTTTAGGGTTTAGGGTTTTTTTTTTTTTTTTGTTGCTCAGTAAGTATGATATTTTATTTCTGTAAAAAGAAGGGTTACAAAAAGTAAAAGCAAGGTACAATAGTGTGCAGCCTAGAGTGACCTGCTTGACCTATCCAAAGCCTATTACAAAACCTGTGAATGACCTATCCAAACCTATTACAAAAACCTGTAGACCAACTTACACCAAATCACGTACAACATTAACAATTCTTACACCATAGCTTCACTTACAACATAAACAACTCTTACAATTCCACAAGGGGCATGATGACCCAGAAACCTGCAATAGGGGAGCCTGTGGATAGCAAGAATTATGGAGAAGCAGCAAGGAATCCGACCAGTAGTCATTGTCCTTAATCCGCAAGTGAGAACCGGCCATAAAGGTAGAAGTGTTGGACTTGATTTCCCACATAAACAAGTTGTATGAATGTCCAAGAAAGATGCACAGTGCATAGATATGATTGATTTGAATGCCATGGAGTAAATGGTGTGGGATGGTTTAAGACTTAGGGAAACGAAATTGGGGAACCTCATTAGCATCCTCATTAAGGAAGTGGGCCAGGGCAGTAGGGGGTCTATCAAAAATGGTCTCACTGGGGAGGCCCAAGCCTAAGGAGGCTAGCTTGTCAGCCGACATGTTCCCCTCCCTAAAGATGTGGGTTATTTTCCACTCCCTAAGTAAGTCTAGCAGTTTGAGTGTGTGGAGGACAAAGGGCTGGACTTGTGTGTTGGCCGACACTAGACCTTTGATTGTGTTGACTACGAGGGTGGAGTCACTTTCAATCCAAATTGAACCTTGGAAGTGCGGGTGGGTTTCGAACCAAATGGCGATTCCTCTAAATAAGCCATAAAATTCCGCGAAAGTATTGGTGTTATGGGAGGTGTTGCAAGAGAAGCCAAGCAAGAAGGTTGCTTGGTGATCTCGAAACACACCGCCCGCCCCGGAGGGCCCGGGGTTTCCATGTGATGCACCATCCACATTCAGCTTGACCCAAGGGGGGTCTGGCTTTGACCAAATTACTTCAACGGGGGGATTTGGTGGGCTTGGAACCGAGGGCAGACCTAGAGATGTAAGGAGGGCGGCCGTGCATGAGTCTAGCCTCCATCGTGAGCCCTGCACCGCAATAGCCTCACAAATATTTTTAGGGTTTAGGGTTTAGGGTTTAGGGTTTTAGGGTTTAGGGTTTAGGGTTTAGGGTTTTAGGGTTTAGGGTTTAGGGTTTAGGGTTTTAGGGTTTAGGGTTTAGGGTTTAGGGTTTAGGGTTTAGGGTTTTTTTTTTTTTTTTTTTTTTTGCTCGGTAAGTGTAAAATTTTATTGCTGTAAAAGGTGAGTTACAAAAAAGAGAAAAGAAAATTACATGAGGGCTCCCAAATAGCCCTTGATACCAAAAAGAAAGACCCTGTAAGCCTACTATCAACAACTACAATAACACAAGAAAAACAATTGTAGTTACATGGTGGAAACAAAAAGGCCCAGTACAGTATGGGCCATGCAAAAGAGAAGTCCAAACTGAGCATTGCATGGAGATTGGTTGTTTGGTGATCCATGTAGCCGAGAGACCCAGCCTGTCCCAATGGCAGCCACTGGGGAGTAGATTGGTGTCCATCTAGGAGAGGTTGAAACCGTGGGTCCCCAAATATAAACCAGCCATCAGAGAACTGTTTGGACTGCTCATCCATGCAAGTAAAATCAGTGAATGCTTATATGTTTGTATGCAGGGAGGTGCAGGATTGCTAAAAAGTAGCCAAGGCATGTGAGGATTAGGTCTTAGGGAACCGATATTGGGGTACATCATTGGCCTCATCATTGAGAAGGTGTACTATAGGCATAGGGGGGCAATAGTAAATGGATTCACTGGTTTCACCTAAGCCAAGAGATGCCAATTTGTCGGCCGACCTGTTGCCCTCTCTAAATATGTGAGTGATTTTCCAATCAAGAAGTTTGCCCAACAGCTTATGAATGTGACTCACATAGGGATGAATATGGGCAGTGGAAGATGCATTCCCAGTGATTGTGTTGACTACAAGAGTGGAGTCACTCTCAATCCAAATGGAACCATTGAAGTCAGGGAAAACCTCAAACCAAATGGAAAGACCCCTAAATAGACCATAAAATTCAGCAAAGGTGTTGGTGTTAATCAATGTGTTACAAGAGAAACCAAGCAAAAAGATGGCATGGTGATCTCTAAAAACCCCACCTGCGCCCGAAGGACCCGGATTCCCATGTGAAGCTCCATCAACATTGAGCTTTATCCACGGGGGATCTGGCTTCAACCAAATAACTTCAATAGGGGGTTTGGGAGGGGAGGGATCTATGGGCAGCCCTAGGGAAGTAATGAGGGAGGCTGTATGGATGTCAAGTTTCCAGTACGGACCATTTATGGCTATTGACTCCGTGATACACTTCCGGACCATATTGGAAATGAAAAGGGGGTTGGGGGTGACATTAAGATGTTTCGAAGCATTCCGTGCCTTCCAAATCTCAAAAAGGCAAAGGAAAAATACAATCTTACAGACAGTTTTGCCTTTTCTAGGAAGGTGGATAGATCGAATCCAATGGTGCATGGCTTCTAGGAGATGAAGTTGTCTGGGTCTGTCAGAGAGCAACCAACCAGCAATAGTGTCCCAAATAGGCATGGTAACCGAGCACCCAAAGAATATATGAATATCTTCTTCGGTGCTGTTGTGACACAGGGGGCATCTAGAGGCAAGGGAGAATCCTCTCCTAATTGCCCAATCATCTGTGGGGGTACGATTGTGGACTGCCCGCCAAATAAAAAGGCTGGCCCGAGGGGGAAGAAGGGGATTCCAAACAATCTTGGCCCAAGTAGTTTTTGGGCGATGGGTTCTAATGGCTTCCCAACTAGATTTGACACTGGCACAGCCCATGTCATTATGAATCCATCCAATGGAGTCCTCTTTGCCTAGGTTAGGGGGAGGGAGCAGGCGGACATCACCTAGGAGGAGAATAAGGTCATGGTGACCCACTCTATGAATGTCCCAATCCCCTAACTCATTAATGATCCAATTGACCTTTTGATGTGCATTGGCAAGTTGAGGGAGATAGGTGGAGAGGGGCTGATCCCCAAGCCAAGTATCCACCCAAAATCTTATTTTTTCCCCATTCCCCACGATCCATTTTGTTCCCTCATAAAGGAATGATTGGAGTCTTTTGAAAGATTTCCAAATACAAGACCCTTCATTGGCCGGTTTGGCTTCCCAAATTGGTTTTTGGTGGAGGTACCTAAAGTCCATGAACTTAGCCCAACATGAGTTTGAGGTCATTGCTCGCCAAGCAAGTTTTGTTTGGCATGCAAGGTTAACATCTTTGAGCCTACGAATTCCAAGCCCTCCCTCTTCCTTGGGGGAACAAACATTGTTCCAAGGAATTGGGAGGGAGACATGCGAATCCGAGGAGGAGAATAGAAAAGCGCGCATGAGTTTCTCAAGGGATGCAATGATGGGATTAGGGATGGGGAAGGATAAAGCCGAGTATATGGGTATACTAAAAAGGACATGCCTAACAAGGATAAGTTTGCCGGCTTGGGATAGAGATTTTGCTTTCCATCCGTTGAGTCTTTGGCGAAATTTGTCAATGAGGGGGAGGAAGAGGCGGCTTCTAGGGGCTCCTTGGAAAAGCGGAAGGCCAAGGTATGTAAGGGGAAAAGTGGCTTCATGTAGGGGGAGGATGGAGAGGATCTGGCTTTTCCTATGGGTGGGCATGCGTCCAAAAACAATTTGGCTTTTTTGGGGGTTAAAAATTTGCCCGGCGGCCAATTGATAGGATGAAAATAGTGTATGTAGAGCATTGGCTCCCCGCTTTGTGGCCCGAAGAAAAAGGAGAATATCATCCGCAAAGAGGAGGTGGCAAGTGGGGCGGTGTATTGGGGGAGAGTAAAGAGGGGAAATGTCACCTATGGATAGGAGATGATCAAGGTTACGGCTAAGGACTTCTTGAGCTATTATAAAAAGGAAAGGGGATAGGGGGTCTCCTTGGCGAATACCGCAAGATATGCCAAAAAAACCATGTGGGGAGCCATTGATCAAGATGGATAGTTTAGGTGTGGATATGCATTGGGTGATGAGGTTAATGACGAGAGGTGAAAAACCAAATTTGATCATTGTCGCTTTGAGAAAACCCCAATTAAGCTTATCGAATGCTTTTGAGATGTCAACCTTAATGCACATGGACCCACCATGTAGCTTAACCTTCATCCGATTGGCAAGTTCATGGGCTAGGCAAATGTTGTCCGAAATGAGTCTACCCGGAACATATGCTACTTGTTGTGGGAGAACCATTTTGTCCAAGAGGGGGGCAATCCTTCGGGCAATAATTTTGGAGATGATCTTGTACCATAGGTTACAAAGGCTGATGGGTCGAAAGTCCTTGATCGAGGACGGGTTGCTACATTTAGGGATAAGTGCAAGAAAGGTCGCGTTTGCGGCCTTGAGAATGCACCGATCCCTGAAGAAGCTCTGAATGGCATTAACAAGATCGCCTTTGATGATATCCCAACAATTATGGTAGAAATACCCTGAGAAACCATCCGGGCCAGGTGCACTAGATGTTTTTAGGGACATCGTGACTTTCCAAATTTCCTCCTCCCTTGGAATGGCTAAAATCCTATCATTGTCATGTCTAGTGATCACAGAAGAAATCACATCTAGCAGATTGGGGTCCAAAGGTTGGTGGGTCGCCTCATAAGATGAAGTAAAGTGTTGGAGGATGGAATCTTTAATGGCATTTTCCTCAAGGATTAATTGATCCCCAACCATAAGGGAATTGATGCGATTGGAGGATCTACGGACTTTAGTGGATGTGTGAAAGAAAGAGGTATTTTTATCTCCTTCTTTAAGCCATGTGACACGAGATTTTTGTCGCCAAAAGGATTCTTCTTGGCACAGTGCATTATGAAGGGCCGATTTGGCCACTAGGAGCTGGGAGGGGGGGTTCGGGGGAACCCCGTTGTCCATGAGCATTTCTAATTGGAGGACTTCATTCTCCGCATGTGCCACTCTAAGGGATAGTGCCCCAAAGACATTTTTATTCCATGATTTCAGATCATCTTTCAGCCTATGCAGTTTCTGCTGGAGTATGAATTGGGGAGTTCCCAATGAGGTGACCGGCCTATCCCAAGAATGAGCCACAAGTGGGAGGAAAGTGGGATCCTCCAACCACATTTTTTCAAATCTAAAGGGGGTTTTGGGCTTGGGGACTTGGGAGCAGGATAGAAGAATGGGTTTATGGTCTGATCCTACCGCCGCTAGGTGAGAGAGGGCAGTGGCGTTGAAAGGGCTTAGCCAATTATGATTGACGAAAGCCCGGTCAAGCCTGGCTGAGATACGGGCGCAACCTAAGCGGTTGTTGGACCATGTAAATTTAGGGCCTTGAAAACCAATGTCAATGAGCCCCACGGATGCAGTGAGGTTGTTGAAGTCAGCCATGGAAGGTTTGTGGGGGGGATGGCCGCCTCGTTTTTCTGAGGCATTGGAGACCACATTAAAGTCTCCAATTACACACCAAGGTGAGTTGGATAGGAGGGGGGACATAACTTTGAGGATGTTCCATAAGGGTTCCCTAAGCCTGCTTCGAGTTTTGGCATACACACAAGATAAAAAACAAGGATTATGTGATGCATGAGTGGTAAACATGCAGTGAATGACTTGAGAGGATGTAAAAATAATTTGGAAATTGGCGAATGATTGAGATTTGGCAAAGACCCATATTGAAGCCCGGGAGGTGGGACTCCCATTGTTTGAAAAAACATTAAAATGTCCATGATGTAGAATGAATGCAGAGTGATGGGGGGAAGCAGTCCAAGGTTCACTGACTATGAAAATGGCCGGATTATACCTGCGAAGGAGGCGTCTGATTGATCTTTTGGTGGGCACGTTCGCTACTCCCCGCGCATTCCAATAAAGGATGTTGTCCATTGATCACTTGCGAGGGCCCGCCCGGCTGCGGGTTTTGACACCATCCAGAGCTATGGCTCTACTTTGTTTCCCTGTTCTAGTGTGGGGTGTTGGTTGGAAGGGAGGATCATCCAAGGACGCGCCGTTCGTTGTGCCCGTTGAGGCCTGTGGGGATGCTGAGGATGATGAGTCTGAGGTCGTCACCTGTGCGTCGAAAGGGGCTGTATCTGGGGCCAGCGGGGTGGGGCTCCCGTGGCCAGAGTCGAGTGGCGCCGCTCTCAAGATTGGAGCGATGGGGGGTTGTGACGAACCCGAGTGTTCTTCTCCCGAGGGGGTATAGGAGTCGAGGGAGGTCTTCGTGTTGTCCGGGTTGTCATCTCCCGAGGGGGTGTTGGAGTCGAGGGAGGTCTTCGTGTTGTCCGGGATGTTGTCTCCAGAGGGGGTGTTGGAGTCGAGGGAGGTCTTCGTGTTGTCCGGGATGTCGTCTCCCGAGGGGGTGCTGTAGTCGAGGGAGGTCGTCGTGTTGCCCGGAATGTCTTCTCCCGAGTGGTTGTCGGGGTCGAGGGAGGCCTTCACCGCTGCCGATATCGTCAATGGTGACCCGAAGGAGTTGTCTGATTCGGAAGAGAGGGGAGCATATTTGGATGTGATGCAATGCAAATGAGGGGATGTGTGAAGATGATGTGGGGAGGGGAGGGGGTTGATTGGTGATGGTGTGGGCTGGACGGGCTTATCCGACAAGGTTGTGGCTAGGGTGGCAAGGTTGATGAGGGTTCGCAGAGGTGTGTTCTGGCCTATGGTGTCGGATGAGGTGGAGGGATCGACCCATTCCTCTAGGGAAATGTTTGGGTCTGATGAGGAAGGGAGGAAAGCCTTTGGATTGTCGAGGATTGGGTGGATGATGTGGAGGATGGCTTCAGAGAAATCAGTATCAGAGAGGGGCTGTGTTTGGGGGTATTCCGTTTGTGAATGAGAGGGTGATGGAATGATAGGAAGTGAAGAGGGGGTATGGGCTTTGGTTGTAATGGATGCAATTTGCGAATGGGTGCCAAGTGATGGAAGCAATGTTGGGCCTTGGTTTGGGCTTGGTGTAATTGTTGGTGGTGCTTGGGCCTGGTTTTTTGACCGGTCCTCCTGACCTCCCTGGGGCACTTGGGGATGGGCCAAAGTAGGGGTTTTGTGTTTGCCCAGGGGGTCAGGGGAGTGGGCTTGGGTTAAGCCATTGGTGGCTTGTGCTTCTGAGGGGGCCTTTGATGGATTGCCAGTTGGTGAATGAGGCCCATAAAGGGAAGGAGATTCTGCCACGTTGAGTGAAAGGGGCCCATGGTTGTTGCCCAACTGTGGAGTGGAGTTGTTCCGAAAGGGGCTGCCTATTGTGTTGCATACCTGCCCACCACCTGTTTGGTTGGGTGCTTGAGTACTGCCCTTGGGAATTTGGGCCTTGGGTCTGGGCACTTCTTGCCATTGCGGGGTATATGATTTATTCAGCACCAATGGTGATTTGCCAGTATCCATTTTTGACGTTGATGGGGTGTCCTTCAAAGGCTTGCGCGGACAGGCGACAGTCGGGTGTCCCGCCGAGTTGCATACGGAGCATGGTACAGGTAGGTTCTCGTATTCAATTTCCACGGTCTGGATGCCCCCTGTTGTGATGACATCCAATTCATAAATGGGTGGATCCCGAGGGTTGATTTCGACACACACTCGCGCATAGCTAAGTCTCTTGCGTGACAAGGAGTATTCATCAATTCTGAGTGGTCGGCCTATACCGTTGCCAATGGAGAGGAGGAGGTCAGGGCTGAACAAATCATAAGTGAGGCGGTGGAGCCGCAGCCAGACAGGGACCAGCTCTGGGAAAGCCACTGCTGGATCGAAAGTCTGGTCCCATTTTTTGAGTCGGAGGACGTTTCCCGCAAAGGACCAGGGGGCCGATTGGAAGATACGCGCCAGGTCTTCCATGTTTTTGAATTCAAATCTGAGGCACCCATGGAGGCCCAAACCGACAATCACAGGGGAAGAAGTTTTCCAGTACCGTGCAATATTCCGTTCGATGAATTCTACAGATGGACGCTTCCCCGCAAATTTGCCAACCAAACTAAGTGACTGAGCTTCAAGACTTGCCAAATGGGCTTCAGGATGAAGGCGTATTGTGCGTCGACCATTGTCAGCCGTAGGAACTGGGAGCGTGTAGTGTATTAAGCGCTGGCGTTGGACAGCCTGAGAGAAGGTGAGAGGTGTGACTGATGAATATGGAGGATGCGGGGCTTTGATTGTCTCAGTTGTAGGGGTATTGTCAATGGCCTGCGCGTGCGCCTGCACACCAGCGATTACTTCCGCCTGCACTCCAGCTTGTATACCAGCGACCGCACCAGTCGGTGCATTGGCCTGAGTTCCTGCGCTTGTGTCAACTACACCATCGCAGCTTGTCGTGTTTGCTTGTTTGTCAGCCAGAGCTGTGTCCACCGGGGGGAGGA